>CM064345.1:26743963-26768487 GCA_032595735.1 Pelochelys cantorii | reverse complement strand
CCCGGGTGTCCCCACAAGGGGCTTCTGCATTGCCCCTCTGTGCCTTCCCCACCCCCCTGCCCACCCTTCCCACTTTCCTCTCCCCCCTCCCACCACCCTGCTGGTAACACAAACAGGACTTTTCCCTGTGGAAAGAACAAACTCTCTGGTTTCTATGTGGAGAATGTAGAACTGGGGAGGGGCCGGGGAAAGAACCTGGGAGGGGGGAGGAGGCTGGTGGAAAGGGGAGGAAGGGGGAGGTGGGGCTCAGGGATGGGGCTGGGACTGGTGCCTGCCTCGGATGATCCCATTGCCTCATGCGCAGGGGCCTGGGCAGCCATAGGGTGCCTCTAGGGAGAGAAGCTGGAGGAGCAGGAGCAAGTTTGGGTTCAGGGGGAGGCTGCTGGGCCAATGAAGCAGGCAACCAGGCAGTTGGCAGCAGCTCTGTGTGCCAGGCACATGCTCCAGGCGTTCTGGAGATATTGAGCCTCCCTCTGTGGCTTGGGCTGGGGAGCCAGGCCCCTGCAGGCAGTCTTGAAGCAGCAGGAATTTGGGCATCAGGTCACCTCATTAGGGTGAACAAACATTTTGTTACTTACTCTTGGGCCAACTCAGATTGCTGCGGGGGAAGGAATTCTCTCTTGTTAATTCTGTGCCCTCAGGAAGGGACCAAACCGAAAGAGGCAGGGCCCCACCTGGGGACTCCAATCCAAACCCCAAAGGTTTGCAATCCAGATGATCAATGTTTGCGGCACTTCTCCCTCCCCCCAAACCTGCCAAAACTTTCACCCTTGGCTACTGTGGAGTGATCCACACTCTGGGGGCAGCTGGAGGTGCCTCCTGAGAGCTGATTTTCAGAGAGGGTATGATCAGCCCTTCCTGTGTTTCTGGCTCCTTCCAAGAGCTAAAATCTGGCACCTAAAGTTGGGGAATGTGCATTTGGAAGAGGGAATCTCTGTCTTTTAAATGCTGCTTGTGTGCCCCAGTGGCTTAATAAACAAGACATTGCCTTGTTAAGCAACAGATAGTGGGTTCAGGTGCCATCTGGGGTGACAATTGAGATGTTTCCTAGTTGATGGGAAGTCTCTTGGGCTTCCTTTTTGCCATGGCAGCTGTGAGATGTTTGAACACTGGACAAGTGTCCCCTGGAATTGCCATTTTCCCCCGGACAGGACCCCTCAATAACAAACACTGACACGGGCAGACAGGACGAGAGTGTTTCCTAAAAGCTGAGGTGTGCACAGTGAGGTCACTGGCAGAGATGCAGGTGCTGGCTTCTCTGTATGCACCTTGGCACCTGTTACCCATCAGTACCCGCCACCTCTCACCCCCCTGGCAGCACCCAGACAGAAGGCCAGTGCACATGGAAAAAGCGACCGTAGCGAGGGAGGCGGCTGCAGCACAATTCCAAGCCTGGGGAACACTGAACAATGGTTTGAAATATTTTTAAAACAAAAAATACGAAAAACTTTAGGCTCCAGTGACACTGCAGGCTTCTTGCCCAAGAACTGTTTGGGGCAAGAGTTCTTGTGCAAGAGCAGGTCCGCACGGCCATGTCCCTTGGCCTAAGAGGGAGCGATAGCTCAGTGGTTTGAGCATTGACCTGCTAAACTCGGGGTTGTGAACGCAATTCTTGAGGGGGCCATTTACAGGGATTTAGGGCAAATCTATGGTGGATGGTTCTTGGCTTTACCATGAGGGCAGGGGACTGGACTAGCTGACCTTTCAAGGTCTCTTCTAGCTTATGAGATGGTGTATCTTGTTATAAAGAGCATCTATGGCAGCATGGACACTCTCTTGTGCAAGAAAGCTCTAATGGCCCTTCTGATACAAGAATTGCCTGTGCACACTGCCTTCTTGTGCCAGAGGGCTTATTCGTTACGGGGACAGGAATAACTCTTGTGCAAGAAGCCCTCTTTTCCACTGGTTTACTGTAAATTTCTTGTGCAAGAATGCGCATGCAGGGTAGACGCTCCACTAGTTTTTGCACAAGAACAGTCATTCTTGTGCAAAAAGCTCACAGCGTAGACATAGCCATTCAGTGTGAAAAACCTCACAACAACAAGCCCCACCTGTAGCCAGACATGAACCCCATCTTGTTTTCACCCCCCCCCAGAGAGCAAGAGAAAGGCAGTCAGCCTTTGATGCCCTGGGAACACAGGGGTGCTGCTTGTCTTTGACTCTAATAAACAGAAACCGGACAGTAAATGGGCTAGCTGACAACCAGGGGACCTCCTGCCGCCCTGATGGCTAGCACCAGTAATTGACACGCCTACACTGTCCCAGGAGAGGAATCTTCGCCCATCACATACTAGAAGTGCCCATTGTCTGCATTTTCCCAGGTGTGAATTATGCTTTGCACCCTTCGTGGGGAACTTGGCATTCAAAGCCATTTTTCCTAATTGGCCACTTGAGACCAGGAAGAAGCCTACGTGACCCAAGGGGTATAAAGATGGGTTTAGTAGCCCACCCCATTTGAGCTCCAATCATCTATACCTGCTGGCAGGTATTGGTTGTCTCCCGAGGTCTGTGGGACGCCCAACCTCGCCCTACTTCTTCCCGAGGGATTGAGAGAAAGACACTGGCCACGCCAAGTCTGGAACGCAGGGGTGAGAATATATACCTGCTAGGTGTCTATTTTGCATGCATTTAATAAGAGCTCAGAGAACCAAAAGGGTTTCATGGTACCTGTAAGTGACTTATTAGTGTAATTTCTGTCCTGTCCTTTGTAGTGGCTGTGTTATCTGTAATACAGTAGTAGCATTTAACAGCTAAGTTTACCCTGTAACAATAAAATAGTAACTGTTTAAGCTGTGACTTGACTCCTTCAGTGGCTGTAACAGAACCAAGCACAATTTTAAAAGAACTCCAGCCGGTCATAAGGGACAGATATAGGGAGAGCTTGAGCGTTGGATTGTGTTGCTTCCAGGGGACAGATCCGTTGGGGCATCTCTCAGCCTCCCCAGGCTGCCCGCTGCGAAGGGATCCTGTATCCTAGCAGTCAAAATCTGAGGTGTAATAAGCTCTCCCTGTAAACTCCGGGGCGTCTGTCGGCCTGTTGGCTGCCCGCCACGAAAGGATCCCGATCCTAGCGGTAAAGACACGGATGTTAAACTCCTCGGGGCGCCCGTCAGTCTCACCTAGACTGCCCACTGCGACGGGGCCTTGTGTCTCAGCAGTTGAAGACTCGGGTGTAACAGACACACATGCACTGCCCTGGCCATTGGCTGACACCACCCCAGCAGGTCCCACTGAGATCTGAATTCAGATTGCAGAGTCCTGAGTGCTGCCACATACACCATGGGACCTACACAGTAATTACTGAATGGGCACCTGGGATACTCAGCTCTCAGGCTGGCCTCTGCAACCTGGCTTCCCTCCTGCTGCTTCATCTCTCTGGCTACGACTACACGGCACATTTATTTTGGAATAAGCTGTTCTCGAATAGTGATTCCAAAACAATGTATTTTGAAATAGCACGTCTACTTTTGTGGGTGGACAGAACCTGCACAGCCCAAGAAATGTGATTGGCAGTTGGTACCCACAATCTTTCTGTCAATTGCAGTGCAGGACTCTGAAGACATGGACCCAAGGCAACCACCTTGGTTACCTTCTACTAAGGCCAGGCAGAGAAGAACAGCTCCTCCAAGCTGGAATTGAACCAGTGACCTAAGGCTTGCTTGTTAAGCACACACTACAGTCCTTCACTCTACCAGCTGAGCTATCAAAGAGTGAGTGTATAGCATTGGTTTGTCCAGGTTGTCCCTTCTACAAGTCTCAGGGCACTTGCTCCCTCAAGTAGGTGGCATTGCTGATGAGGGGCAGAGGAGCACAGGGGCTGTCACAGGTACTTCACATGGAGACAGACCCCTTGAGTGAAACCTGAGCTAGATCCATTCATGTCACAGCAAAAGCAAGAAAGTTGGGTTCTTCTCGTGTGTCTTCTTTCTTCCAGAGTCTTGAGGGGTGCAGTAGGGACGGGTCCACGAAAAACAAACCACTTGAATGAACCTCGGTCTAGAAACACCCCTGAGGGTTTCCTTGCCTGTACTTAAATGTTGACAAAAAATTTGTAACTAACTCCTTGGCGAACTCCAATTGCTGTGGGGTTACAAAATTCCCTCTCGTTAATTCTGTGCCCTCAGGAAGGGAGCAAATTGAAGAACGCAGGGCCCCCACCTGGGGACTCCAACCTAAACCTTGAGACAGAATGGGTTCCAATCCAGATGGTTAACGTTTACTGCACAGCTGCCTTCCTTCAACCCTGACCAACCTCAAGACCAACTCCACAGTCCCCGCTGCACTTCTCCCTCCACCCAACTGTGCCAAAACTCAAGGCCAACTCTATAGTCCCGTGGCTAGAGGAGATGTGCATGTTAGAGTCTCTGCCCACTGAGCTGTAACCTTCTGTGCCCAGGGAGCCAAACACCACCAGGGCTGGAAGGAAATGGGGACTGGCTGCACTTTGGGAGTCAAAGGTGTTGTCTGGGACTGTAGAATAGAACAGTCTCACCAAACTGCCTGAGGAGGGCACCATGGCTTAGCTGGCTAAAGCACCTGTCTAGTAAACAGGAGATCCTGGGTTCAACTCCCAGTGGTGCCTTTTGGTAGCCTTTGCTCACATTTTCCTAGGTCCTTGTGGGACACAGAAGAGGCCTCCCCTGGCCACCCATGGAACTGCTGGTTCAGGAAAAGGCTGATTGGAGAGGAGTGTTGGAAAGAAGGAAACCACAAGTGAGAAGCACCTGATGCCCACATACCCTCACTCTCCATGGCTGCAGGAGCTGCAGAGGTTGCACCCTCAGGCTCTCTAGATGCTCACACCCCAGGGAATCACAAGGGTATGTGGCGCTGGCTCTCCTGTTCCAGCAATTGCAGTCAGAGCCCTGCCTTGCCAGTGCCAGTCACAGCAGCCTCTGCACCTGCTCCAGGCTTGTGGTTTCCTTCTTTCCAAGGCTCCTCTCCCATCAGCCTTTTACTGAACCAGCAGTTCCATGGGTGGCCAGGAGAGGCCTCTTCTGTGTCCCACAAGGACCTAGGAAAATGTGAGCAAAGGCTATCAAAAGGCACCCCTGGGAGTTTGAACCCCAGCTCTCCTGTTTATGAAGCAGGCGCTTTAACCAACTAAGCCATAGTGCCTGCTGCAAGTACCCCTTTAATAAGATGAGGTTTATCAGTAATTTCTCTCGACATACCCACACCTGAACAGCATCTATTATTTTGAAATAGCGCCATAATGCAAATATGCAAATGACCCGCAGGATAGTTAAATACCAGCTTCATTTACTATTTTGAATGTCTTCATTGGCATCCCTCTCTTGAAAGAGGGTGCAAGTGTAGACATACCCAAACTGCCTTGTGGGCACCAAGGGGAGCTGCAAGAAGAGAAGGCCCTGTGTTTCTGCCTGGTTGCGAACCAGGAACTTTTCATGTGTTAGGCTAAGCCATGGTGCCCACCCACAAAATTGCTTTAAAACTGTTCTACTCTATGGTCCTAGACAACAGCTTTGAATCCCAAAGTGTGGCCATTCCCCATTTCCCTCCAGCCTTCCCGCCGTGGCAGTGTCTGGCTCCCTGAGCACAGAAAGCTACAGCTCCATGGGCAGGGGGCTTTGGCTTCCTAGACCATGGGATGCTGTTGCAGGAAGGGCTGCTCAGCAGGGATGGGGTTCACCTGTTGAGGAAGGGAAGAGTATTTGGATGCAGACTGGCTAACTAGGTTTGATGGGGGCAGGTGCCCAAAGCCCACAGGTAAGTGAATAACATGGAGACCTGGGAGATGAGGCAGAAATAGGAGAGAGCACAGGCTGTAACCACAGAGGTAAAGGAGGAACGAGGGACCACTGGGAAGCAAACTCTAATCTGTGTCTTAGACCCTGGTACAGACACACAGGACTATGGGTAATAAGCAGGAAGAAGTTGGTATCACAGGGACTTGGTGGGATAATACACACGACTGGAATTTTGGCATAGAAGGGTTCAGCTCGCTCAGGAAAGGCAGGCAGGGAAAAAGGAAGGAGGAGTTTCCTTATCGATGAAACATGCACACACTTGGCCTGAGGCAGAGATGGACACAGGAGACAGACTTGTCCGGAGTCTCTGGGTTAGGTTAATAGGGGTAAAACCCAACGGTGATGTCACACTAGGCATCTATTACACACACCTCCCCAGGCAGAAGAGGTGCATGAGGCTTTTTAAACAATTAACAAAATCATCCAAAGTGCAGCTGGTTTCACACACACTCAGCCTCACCTACAGCTGGGAGGCAGTTTGCAGTGAGCTGAAAAGAAACAGAAGAGGGGAAACTGCTGCCTGGCAGAACCAAGTCTTGGGATTCTTCTGTGTCCAGATGTGCTAAGCAGCTGGCAGCCAAGCTCCCAAGTGCTGGTCTGTTCCTGCCCTCCCCAGCAGGCAAATCCCCTCCTCTGGGTGTTACAGGCTGGACTTGCCTGCCTGACTTTTAGCCAGGGAACTGCTCCCTGTGAGGCAAACGTGACACCCCCTGCACTGCGGAAACCAGCCCATTGCCTGTTGGGAAGAGGGAAGGAGCCCCTGGAAGCACTTAGCCCCTGGCTGGCACTGCCTGCGGAAAAGAGGAAGGAGGTAGGGGACACTTTTGGGAGAGGGGGAGCCTATTCAGGAATAATGGGCTCCACCTAAACTGTTCCCTCTAAGGGTGCATCAAGACTGGCAAGATTTTGCGCAAAAGCAATTGCTTTTGCACAAAAACTTCGCAGCTGTCTACACAAGAGCACTGACGTTCTAATGTAAGAATTCAGTGCTTCTTGCACAAATACTTTGACGCGCCCGTGCAGGGATACACCTTCTTGCACAAGAATACTTGTGCAAGAGGGCCAGTGTAGACAGGCACCTTAATTTTTTGTGCAAGAAAGCCTGATGGCTAAAATGGCCATCGGAGCTTTCTTGCGCAAAAACGCGTCTATACTGGACACAGATGCTTTTGCGCAAAAGCACTTTTTGCACAAAAGCATCCGTGCCAATCAAGGCGCTCTTTTGCGGAAATACTTTTAACGGAAAAACTTTTCCGTTAAAAGTATTTCCGCAAAATCATGCCAGTCTAGACGCAGCCTAAGAGTTTCCATCCATGAGGTGAGTCAATTTTGTCCTGTGCACCGATAATGAGATCGTGTGCACCTGTTTGGACATGAGCCCTGTGGCACCTTCCAGTTACTAGCAAACATCTTCAATGAAGGGTCAGTAACCCACGAGCGGCAAACTAGTCAATTTCCCAGCTCTACCCCTTGCTCCCATGCAGCTGAGAGCTTGTCCTGGGTCTCCAGGCTCAGCCTTCCCAGTTACTGCCCCAACCCCCTCCGGCACCCAAACTGCTTCTCATACCCCCACCCCACACGCTCTCCTGCTGCCAAACTCCCTTCCGGATCCTGCCCTCCTAACCCCGTCTTGCATCCCACTCGCTGGCAGCCCTGTCCTGCACACTGAACCCCTCAGAGTTGTCCCCACCCCAGAGACTAAGCGGGTCCACAAAATCCACTAACTCTGCATCCCTAAGAAAGTAAATCTGAACCTCAGTCCTCCCTGTCCCTTCCCCTCACGCCATGGGGGCTGGAATGCCAGAGGAGTGAGGTGTCTTACTTGGGGGCCACATCAGAGAGGGCTGGGGGCCTTTGGAGGAGTTTTTTGTTTTTCACTTTTGTGGCCCCCGATTTTTTTGTGGGTCAGTGGCCTCTGCCCCAAAAAAGGTTCCCCACCCCTGCCATAAATAAAGCAACACTGAAACCTTTTGTTCTGGCCGTAATGTTTTCCTTTATTTCAAATGAAGTTTGATCAACTAACATGAGACAGTTCAAATGCTTAATCTGTTTAATTATTGAAATTAAACTGTTCTCCCCAGCTGCCTAGCAAAATGGGTGGGGTGTAATAATGTCATTAGTGGCGAGTGTCCATTAGTAACCAAGAGTCCACGGAAAGGTTTGGGGACGGCAGGGGCTCAGCAAAGGGGGGGGGTCTTGGGGAAGGGACGGGATAGATCCTGGCTTGCCCTGACATTTAAAAAGTGACCTTGGGGGCATGTGGCACCCTGAGCAGCCTCTGATGTTCCCTGTTTGAGCCCCAGAACCAGCCCTGAGTGAGTGGGGGCAGGGAGAGCAGCTCACACATGCCAAGGGGCTGGCCAGGGGCAGGACATGAGCCCTGGGAGGCAGCAGTGACATCACAAGGGCCTTGTGCAGCACCTCAGCTCATTGGTTGGGTGGCAGTGACCTCACAGAGGGTCCATGGCAACAGCCAGGTGGGACAGGCTGCAGGGCTGGGCCAATCTCAGAGACCCCCATGGCCTGGCTGCCTGGAGTCTCCTTTGTGAGGTTTCCCCTTGAGGGCAGAAGGGATTGAGGGTCCCATCTGGGAGTGTCTCTGTGGAGATTTCCCCTTTCCCCAGGCTGCAGTGGGAGGGGGCTGGGGCAGGCAGGGTTACAGGAGGGGCTGGCACTGAACTGAAGAGAGATCTGGGAGAAGCAAGAAGGGGGCTGCAAACATCTGATGAGAATGGGATTCGAACCCAGGCATGCAGAGAACAATGGATTAGCAGTCCATCACCTGAACCTAGTGGTCACCAACCAATAGATTGGGAGCTATTGGTAGATCTTGTGGCCTCTGACAGGTGACCCTGACTGGTTTGGCCAAGAGACTATCAAGCGCAGCACCTCTCCCCACTGCTGTGCACCTCCTGCCCTTTGCCTTGGAGCTCCCTCCTTCCCCCGGGAGCCTCCTGCTTGCTGTACAGAGCAGGGAAGGGAGGAGGGGGCACTGATGTCAAGGTGCCCCTCTTCCACCCTGTATTCTATCTTCACAAATTGGGGGGGAAGGGGCACAACAGGGCTTGAGATGGAGGGAGGTTGCTGGCTGCTTTAGGGAGTGGTGCTGGGCCAGGGCAGGGGTGAGCCCGCCTTAGCCCCACTGCACCACCACCCAGAAGCCACCTGAGGTAAGCAGTGTCCAGTGGGAGCCAGCTCCACACCCCTGCCCCAGTCATGAACCCCTTCCTGCATCCCCAGCTCCTGCCCCAGCCCTGAGCCCCCTGAACCCAAATTCCCTCCCAAAGCCTACATCCTGAACCTCCTCCTGCACTCCAACTCCCTGCCCCAGGCTCAGCTCGGACTCTCACACTCCAAATCCCTTAGGCCAAGACCAGAGCCAGTGCCCCAACCCTCTGCCACTGCCTGGTGAAAGGGAGGGAAAATGAGAGAGAGGAAGGACGGAGTGAGCAGGGGCAGGGCCTCAGAGAACGGGCACGAAGGAAGCGGGGCAAGGGTATTTGTGTTTGAGGTAGATCTTACATTGCACTTAAATTCAAAAAGTGATCTTGTGCTTAAAAAGGTTGGAGACCACTGACTTAACCACTCAGCCACCTCATCTGAGTTGCAAGGGCTTGTTACAAACTACCCAAAGCCAGCACTGCCAGGAACCTTTGTGCCACTCGCTGGCTGGCCAGGGACACCCAGGGCAGGAAGGGTTTGGCTTTTCACAATGTTCCCTGTGCTGTTGTACAAAGCTCAGTGCTGGTAACAAACCCAAACAACCCCTGGCTACATCTACCCTGCAGGTTATTACACAAGAACTGTTTTGTGCAAGAGTTCTTGCGCAAAACGTCTTGTGCAAGAGCACGTCCACACTGCCATGTGCTTTTGTGCAAGAATGTCCATGGCAGTGTGCACGCTGTCTTGTGCAAGAAAGCTCTGATGGCCATTTTAGCCATAGGGGTTTCTTGCACAAAAAAACCCTGTTGCCCATTCATACTACCTTCTTGTGCAAGATTTCTTGCACAAGAAGGTTTATTCCTCATGGAGAGAGGAATAACTCTTGTGCAAGAAACTCTCTTTTCTTATGTTTTGCCGTAAATTTACTTGCGCAAGAACGCGCATGCAGTGTAGATGTTCCTCAAGTTTTTGAGGAAAACATCAAAAAAAACATTTTTGCGCCCAGTGGAACTCTTTGCCAGAGGATGTTGTGAAGGTGAAATCTACAAAAAGGTCCAAAAAAGAACTGGATAATTTAATGCAGGAAAGGTCAATCAATGGCATTTAACCAGGATGGACAGGGCAGGTGTCCCGAGCTGGTGTATTCTAGAAGCTAGGAATGGGCGACAGGAGGGATCATTTAACAATTGTCTGTCCTGTGGATTCCCACTGGGCAATGAAATTGGCTGCTGTCGTGAGACAGGATCCTGGGCTAGTTGGACAACTGGCATGGCCCAGTCTGTTCTGGTGTTCTGTTTGGTTTCTGTTCTTGTCCCCTCTGGGCAATGGAAAATGGACCCCTGTCCTGAAGGGGACAGAAAGTGGCCTGTGAAAGGCTAGTGTAGGTAAGGAAAGAGATGCATTTATGTGTCCCTGATGGTCTAGTGGCTAGGATTCAGCACTTTCACTGCTGAGGCCTGGGTTCAATTCCCAGTCAGGGAAAACAACCTGAGTTTTCACATGCCTACTCATTCATCTTACCTCATTGTTACAGCAGCTGTGACCCAAGAGGTTCACTCAGGGCCCCTTTCCCACCTCTCCCTCACTGCCAAGACAGCACCTGCCATTTTCACAAGCCCTTCAGAAAGGGCAGACCTGGGTGACTCAAACTGCCCCTCTCCTCTCCCATGGGCAGCACTGCAGGAAGCTCTGTGGCACACACAGCGCTAGCCCAGCGCACAGTCTGGTTGGCACAAGATCCATTGGTTCAGTTTGGTTGTGGAAGGAGACAACCCAGAACTGGCTCCAGCCCCCACTCAGTAACCTGGGGAAATGACCCACCAGGCCTGGGCCCCTGGGAGAGGCAACGATTCCCCACTGGCCAGGGCAGAGCCTCCCTCTGACACAGTCATGGAGCCTTCTCCCCCTGGTCCTGCCTCCTGCTTCACTCAGCTCTCACTGCTCGGTGCTGCCAGGGAGGGGCCTCACTGCTTCAGCCGCCTGGGCAGGTTCTGGCCACAGAGACACGTCTCAGAGCAGGATGGATGCTCAGACCGACACTGAGTGTTGCTCAGCGCTGGGGTGAGACAGGGAAGGACAAAAGGGTCTAACGGTGCCTGCAGCCTTTCAAAATAGCCGCCGGCCCCACCCGCAAGTACCAGCCCTTCCCTCTGCCCCTGCTGGGCTCCACTGGGCACTATCTGGACTCAGGCTTCCCCGGTGCCAGCCTAAGGGCTCTGGAGAAGACATGGCAGCTCCGTGGGCAGAGTCCTGAGCCCCTGGCTGGGCAGGGCTCATTAAGCAGCTGTGGGGCTGGGCTGTTGCAAGCTTAGATCAGGGGTGGGCAAGAACTGGGAACCAGTCCCAGGGCTCCACTTTTCCATGCTATTAATGGAGGAGGTGGGGGTCTGGGATGCAGGTTGGTGCAGACAGGAGCTTGGGGCAGAGAACTGGGGTGCAGGAACGGTTGCAGGGGGGTTGGGTTGTGACTTGAGGCAGAGGATTGGGATGCAGGATCTGGGAGGGGTGCGGGTTCAGGAGGGGGACAGAGGGTTTGGTTTACGTGGGATACCAGTGGGTTGAGGGAAGGTAGGGGCTGGGGTGCCAGAGGCAGGCTCTGCCTGGGTGACTTACCTGGCTCACTCCCGGCCAGCAGCCCAGCAGGTAGCCTGCCTGCCCTGCCCCCCACACAGGCTGCAGGGGCCATCTGGGTCGGTGAATAAGAGCCTGAGTGGAGGGGGGATGGTGCTTCACATGGCCAGAAACCAGCCAATGGGATTGTGCCAGGAGCGGGGACACTGACAGCTTCACTCAGCTCTCAGGGTTCGTCTACACAGTGAGCTTGTTTTTTAATAGCTTGTTTCAAAGTAGCACGTCCACACTGCAGGGAAGCCTTGACTTAGAGCCCCAGGAGGCACTGGGAAGTAATTACTTTGAATGGCCCCGGGCAGGTGCTATTTCAAAAGAGCTGCAGTGGAGCATCCGCACTACGGCTATTGCAAAATAGCTATTTCGGAAGAGGCGTAATCCCTCGGGCAATGGGGTTTACAGATTTGGAGCTAAGCCGTAGCTGGCTTTTGAGGTGAGTGAGTAGGAAGAGGGAGGGGCCACTGAAGGCACTTGACCCTCTGCTTGCAAAAAAAAAAAAGTAACCTACGGGTTACTGGAAAACGTGGGCATTAATCTCACTACCTCTCAAATGCTCAACAAGCACTCTACCACCTGAGCTAATTCCCTTGCTGTTTGTAGACTCAAGCTTTTGGTGACTCTAAGTCAAGGTAGAGCATCCACTGGTGGCTTCTTGAGCAACAACTCTTCTGAGGAAGAGTTCCTGTGCAAAAGGTCTTGCACAAGAGCGTGTCCACACTGCCATGTGCTTTTGTGCAAGAGATGTGCTTTTTGCGCAAGAGCATCTATGGCAGTGTGCACTCTCCCTTGCACAAGAGAGCTCTGATGGCCATTTTAACCATAGGGGCTTCTTGAGCAAGAAATTCATGTTGCCTGTCTGCACTGCCCTCTTGTGCACGAGCTCTTGCACAAGAGGGTTTATTCCTCATGGGGAGAGGAATAACTCTTCTGGAAGAGGCCCTGTTTTCTGACTCTGTACTGTAAATTTACTTGCACAAGAACGTGCGTGTAGTGTAGACACTCTGTATGTTTTTGTGCAAAAAGCCTGCAGCATAGACATAGCCTCAGAGAGGGATTGCAGCTGAAATCTCCACCTGAGTGAAGACACGGCCTAATGGTGCAATTAGTTATATGCAGACACGAAGGCTGCGTCTAGACTGGCATGAATTTGAGCAAATGCTTTTAACGGAAAAGTTTTCTGTTAAAAGTATTTGCGCAAGAGAGCATCTAGATTGGCACGGACGCTTTTGCGCAAAAGCACTTTTTGCGCAAAAGCGTCCGTGGCCAATCTAGACGCGCTTTTGCGCAAGAAAGCCCCGATTGCCATTTTAGCCATCGGGGCTTTTTTGCGCAAAACAAAACTGAGCTGTCTACATTGGCCCTTTTGCGCAAAAGGTTTTGCGCAAAAGGACTTTTGCCCGAACGGGAGAGTCAATGTATTTGCACAAGAAGCACTGATTTCTTACATTGGAACGTCAGTGCTCTTGAGCAAATTCAAGTGGCCAGTGTAGACAGCTGGCAAGTTTTTGCGCAAAAGTGGCCGCTTTTGCGGAAAAACTGGCTAGTCTAGACACAGCCTAACAGCCTCACTGCTGGTAACTCACAGAGGCTCTTGTTGCCCTAGGAAGGGGTGTGTCCAAAATACAGGCTTTGCTGTGAGCAGGATTTAAACGTATGCAGGGAAACCTTATTGGGTTTGCAAATCCAATGCCTTAACCACCTGGCCATCACAGCTGTAGGCAACAGTAGTCCAGGGAAACTGGTAAATAATCCCAGTGCGCAGGCCTAATGTCACCTGCCACAGAATTCACACAGCAAACCATTGCAAGAGCTGTGCAGAGGAGTCCTGGCTGTTCTGGTCGTAGGCTGCCTTGGAGGTGAGTTCTGCTTCAAGGTCTTCTCCCCTCCTTCTTGGTCTTCCTTTCCCTTTTCCTTCCTTTTCTCTTCTCCCCTTTTCCTTCTTCTTGCTGGTCTCCTTCTTGGTCCCCAGTTCATACAGAGAAACTCAATACTGCTTAGTTCTTCCTTCACCAATTATTTTAGTATAATTTCAGTAACCAATCTTAACATACTGTAACAGAATTACCTAACCAATCAAACCCCACCGCCTTAGTTGATTTACACCTAGCAAAATCAACTATACAGCAGACGGAAACAGATCCAAACCAGACTATCACACAGACAAACAAGATTACTCGAGGGGGTGGCAAAATGGAATCTAGGAGGCCAAACTCCTTCGTGCTTCGCCAGGACCATGCACGGGACAGGCAGCGCCCCAGGATCTGCGTGCGCCCGGATCAGTTCCACACCCCGCCGGCTGATTCTCTTCCCCCTGCTTTCCCCCTGGACATCCCTGCTCACCCCCACTCTCTGTCAGCCTGGCGGTTCTCCCCCACTTCTCCTCCTGATCTATCCCCGCCAGCCCTGCTGCCCACACCAGCCCTGCTTCCTCCGGTCAGTTCTCCCCCCGCATCTTTCCCGGCCAGCCCCACTGCTGCCCCCAGCTAGCCCTGCTTCTGCCAGCAGACCCAGAGTAATCCAATCAAACCCTGCACCACCACATTGTATACTGAAAAGGGGCTCATTTATTTTCAGAAAGCCAACACCATCTTTGGAATTTTTTTATCCATATTCTCATTCCGGATGGTGAATGCACCAGGCTCTCTCCATTCTGACACATTGTCGTGCCTTTAAACCTCACTGTCAGCAGTGGGGATATTTAAAAGGCACTGTTTTTCAATTTTGATTCAGGATCTGTGCACACCCTGATCAGTCTCAGTCCCTGCTGGCTGATTCTCTCCCCCCACCCCAGGCCAGTCCAAGCCAGCCTAGCAGGCAGCTTCTCTCCTGCCACCACCAGCCCTGCTTTCACCAGCCAATATCCCCCCTAGTTTAGACCTACTGAACAGCTCCAGGCCTTCTACTGGGGTTATAGAAAAACCACATTGTTACATAGGAGCTTTCCAGGGAAGCAACATTAGGATCCATGAGCACAGACAAAGGAAAGTAAATGCAACTCTGAAGGGACTTGAACCCTCAACCTTCTGATCCAAAGTCAAATGCCTTATCCTTCAGGCCACCCAGTCTTGAAATTTAGAGAATTGGACTTCTTGCCATGTGTGGGAAGGGAAAAGTCTGCCTCGTCCAGTGGTCCCCAACGTTTTGGGGCTGCCGGGCGCCTGGGGGCGGGGCCGCTCACGCGCCACGCGTCCAGGGGCGGGGCGGCTCACGGGCCTGGGGGCGGGGCCAAGCATGTGCCACGCGCCCGGGGCCGGCACCGGCATGTGCTGCAACCCCGGGCAGGGGCTTTCCAGGCGCCATGTGCCTGGGGCCGGCACCGGCATGTGCGGCGACCCCAGAGCAGGGGCTGCCCATGCACCCGGGGCTGGCACCTGCCGCACACCCAGGGGCTGGGCCAGCCCAGATTGCTCCATGGACGCACATAAATGGCCCAGCGGGCGCCATGGCGCCTGCGGGTACCGCGTTGGGGACCACTGCCTTAGTCCATCAGGTTTTACTATTTTCCTTGTTTGGGGGCTTAGAAATCATGTCCGAGCTGGTGAATTATTTTTATTTTGTGTAACTAAGGATTGCAGCCCAGGGATTTTTCCTGAGTCTATGTCACTTCATGGCTATCCACCACTTCGGCTATCTCCATACTGCATCTCTCTTCTGCAAAAGCTCATGCAAATGTAGCACAGATTAGCATATTGCCATGCTCATTTGCATAATTAATTGGGATCTGTTTGTGCACAAGAGGTTTTTGCACAAAAAGGAGCTGTGTAGACTGGGGATCTCCCTGCCTTCTGCTTCCCCTGGCTGTAGCTTGTCCCTGGGCCTCTTTCCTGCCAGCCCCATGGGGCCAGGAGAAATGCAGGGGGCCATTTCAGAGTGTGGTTGGGGGTGGCGACCTGTCCATGCAGTGATGGGGGAGGGGAGAGTGTCACACGCCTTCTACTAGAGCTGGTACTGAAGTAAAAACAAAAAATAAACAAGCAGCTGGGATGGGGCAGCTGGAGGGAGCCAGGAGAGCAGAGGCAGCCTGAGAGCTGAGAGTCACAGGTGCCCACCAAAAACATCGGCTGTTTCTCCCATGCTGCAAGGGGCAGCATTCAGAGCTCTGAACTTTGCAACCTGAGTTCAACTATCAGTGGGATTTTCCTAGGCTGGTTGTTGCAAAGCCCTCCCGCTTTAGGTTTCTTGTTCTCAGGCTGGTGAGAAGAGATTTTTGTGCCTTCTGCTGGGTGTCTAATGCCCACTGGTGCTCGGCCGCTCATCTGGCTGGCTCAGAAGAGCTGGAGCCATGAAACCTACCAGCCTGGATAGAGACGCAGGGGGCTGAGGTTGTGTTTCTCGCTGCTTCCCCTGATGCCCTCAGGTCCGGTCCCAGCAGCTGCCAGGCTCTGCCTATTGCCCCCTGGCCTCTGCTAACCCATCCATTGGGTGTGGAGCTATTGCCTTGGGCGTAGGAACTGTCTGGGCGAGCGAGCAGCACAAGTGAGAGGCTGGACCAAGATGCACTTAACCAGTTTGGTTCTTTTGGATCTGCCCCTTCTGCACCCCTAGAGACACTGAAACAAAAAAAGACACATGAGAAGAACCCAACTATTTTACTTTTGCTGTGACATGAATGGCTCTAGCTCAGGGGTCCTTCTGCATGGGAAGCACCCCTGTGCTCCTGGGTTCTTCTGCGATGCCACTCACTTGGGGGAACACATGTCCTGACACTTGTCGACGAGCCAACATGGACAAAACAGCACTCAGGCAGCCTTTGATGACTCAGCTGGTAGAGTGGTAGACTGCAGTGTGTGCTTGGTAAGTGATCCTTAGGCTGCACTGCAAGTGACAAAAAGATTGTGGGTATGAGCTGCCAATCACATTTCTTGGGCTGCACAGGCCTTGAGACCCCTCCACGGCTGGAGGGAAATGGGGAATGGCTGCACTTTGGAATTCAAATGTGTTGTCTGGGACCATAAATTAGAACAGTTTTAGAGACACTTTTTTTTTTCAGAAAAGGCTTTTCTGACATTTGGCCCATCTACACAGGCCCAAATGTGGGGAAAACCACCTTTTTCAGAAGAGTCCTTATTCCTAATAAAATGAGGAATACAGGGCTTCCGAAAGAACACGCCCACTTTTTTGGAAACGGATCTCAAAAAGTTGACCCGTTCCATGGACGGGGCAGAGTTTTTCCCAGATACAAAAGTTATCCTGGAAAAGCTCTATATTGGGGCAGCAGGTAAAAAGGGCACCATGGCTTAGCTGGCTAAAGCGCCTGCCTTGTAAGCAGGAGATCCTGGGTTCAAATCCCAGTGGTGCCTTGCTGTAGCCTTTACTCATGTTTTCCTGTCCCCTTCTGGGACACAGAAGAGGCCTCCCCTGGCCACCCATGGAACTGCTGGTTCAGGAAAAGGCTGATTGGGGAGGAGTATTGGGAAGAAGGAAACTACAAGCCTGGAGCAGGTGCAGAGGCTGCTCTGCAAAAAGCTCACAGCATAGACATAGCCATGCAGTGTGGAAAGCCCCACCTCAGCACATCCCACTGAGATTTGAACTCAGAGAGCACAAATCAGAGTCCAGACTGCTGCCATGTACACCATGGGACCTACATAGTACTTACTGCATGGGCACCTGGGATACTCAGCTCTCAGGCTGGCCTCTGCACTCCTGGCTTGCCTCCTGCTGCTTCATCTCTCTGGCTACGACTACACGGCACATTTATTTTGGAATAAGCTGTTCTCGAATAGTGATTCCAAAACAGCGTCTTTTGAAATAGCACGTCTACTTTTGTGTGTGGACAGAACCTGCTCAGCCCAAGAAAAGTGATTGGCAGCTCGTACCCACAATCTTTCTGTCAATTGCAGTGCAGGGCTCTGAAGACATGGAGCCGAAGAAAACACCTTGGTTGCCTTCTGCTAAGGCCAGGCTGGAGGGAAAAGAATGGCTCCTTCAAGCTGGTGTTGAACCAGTAAGTTAAGGATCGCTTGCTAAGCACACACCACAGGCCTCAGCTCTGCCAGCTGAGCTATCGAAGGTGCTTGAGTAACACTGGTTTGTCCAGGTTGTCCCTTCTACAAGTCTCAGGGCACTTGCTCCCCCAAGTAGGTGGCATTGCTGGTGAGGGGCAGAGGAGCACAGGGGCTGTCACAGGTACTTCACATGCAGACAGACCCCTTGAGTGACACCTGAGCTGGATCCATCCATGTCACAGCAAAAGGAAGAAAGTTGGGTTCTTCTCGTGTGTCTTCTTTGTTCCAGGGTCTCTAGGGGTGAGGTCGGGGCAGGTCTATGAAAAACAAACCACCTGAATGAACTTTGGTCTAGAAACACCCCTGAGGGTGTCCTTGCCTGTATTTAAATGTTGACAAAAAATGTGTTACTAACTCCTTGGCCAACTCTGATTGCTGTGGGGTTATGAAATTCCCTCTCATTAATTCTCTGCCCTCAGGAAGGGAGCAAATTGAAGAACTCCAGGCCCCCACCTGGGGACTCCAACCCAAAGCCTGAGAGCGAGTGGTTTCCAATGCAGACGGTCAATGTTTACTGCACAGCTGCCTTCCTTCAACCCTGACCAACCTCAAGACCAACTCCACAGTTCCCGCTGTGCTTCTCCCGCCACCCAACTGTGCCAAAACTCAAGGACAACTCTACAGTCCCAGTGGCTAGAGGAGATGTGCATGTTAGAGTCTCTGCCCACTGAGCTGTAGCCTTCTGTGCCCAGGGAGCCAGACACCACCACGGCTGGAGGGAAATGGGGAATGGCTGCACTTTGGGAGTCAAAGGTGTTGTCTGGGACCATAGAATAGAACAGTTTCACCAAAATGTCTGAGGCAGGCACCATGGCTTAGCTGGCTAAAGCGCCCTTGTCTAATAAACAGGCGATCCTGGGCTCAACTCCCTGTGGTGCCTTTTGGTAGCCTTTGCTCACATTTTCCTATGTGCTTCTGGGAGACAGAAGAGGCCTCCCCTGGCCACCCATGGAACTGCTGGTTCAGGAAAAGGCTGATTGGGGAGGGGTGTTGGAAAGAAGGAAACCACAAGTGAGAAGCACCTGATGGCCATGTACCCTCACTCTCCATGGCCGCAGGAGCTGCAGAGGTTGCACCCTCAGGCTCTCTAGGTGCTCACACCCCAGGGAATCACAAGGGCATGTGGCGCTGGCTCTCCTGTCCCAGCAATTGCAGTCAGAGCCCTGCCTTGTCAGTGCCAGGCACAGCAGCCTCTGCAGCCCCTCCAGGCTTGTGGTTTCTTTCTTCCCAAGGCTCCTCTCCCATCAGCCTTTTCCTGAACCAGCAGTTCCATGGGTGGCCAGGGGAGGCCTCGTCTGTGTCCCAGAAGGGGATAGGAAAATGGAGGCTACAGTAAAGCACCACTGGGACCAGAATCCAGGCTCTTTTGGTTAGTAGGCAGGTTCTTCAGCCAGCTAAGCCATGGTGCCCTCCTCAGGCGTTAAAAACAGTTCTACTCTATGGTCCCAGATAAGCCACAGTGCCCACCTCCAAAGCCTCTTTAAAACTGTGCTAATTTATGGCACTAGACAAGACCTTTGACTCTCAAAGCGCGACCAGTCCCCATTTCCCTCCAGCTTTCCCACTGTGGTGGTGTCTGGCTCCCTGGGCACAGAAGGCGACAGCTCAGTGGGGAGAGGCTCTAACACGCACATCTCCCCCAGCCGCTGGGACTGTGGAGTTGGCCTTGAGGTTGGGCAGGGTTGAAGGAAGACAGATGTGCAGTAAACATTGACCATCTGGATTGTTAACCCCTTGGTTTCAGTATTTGGGTTGGAGTCCCCGGGGTGGGGGCCCAGCCTTCCTCAATTTGCTCCCTTCCTGAGGGCACAGAATTAACGAGAGGGAATTTCGTAGCCCCACAGCAATCAGAGTTGGCCAAGGAGTTAGTAACAAAATTTTTGTCAACATTTAAGTACAGGCAAGGAAACCCTCAGGGGTGTTTCTGTGTGTTTCTAGGCCGAGGTTCATTCAAGTGGTTTGGTTTTTTTTTGTGCACCTGCCCCTCCTGCACCCCTAGAGACTCTGGAACAAAGAAGACACACGAGAAGAACCCAACTTTCTTCCTTTAGCTGTGACATGGATGGATCCAGCTCAGGTGTCACTCAAGGGGTCTGTCTGCATGTGAAGTACCTGTGACAGCCCCTGTGCTCCTCTGCCCCTCACCAGCAATGCCACCTACTTGGGGGGAGCACTTGCCCTGAGACTTGTAGAAGGGACAACCTAGACAAACCAGTGTCATTCAGGCACCCTTTGATAGCTGAGTTGGCAGAGCGGAGGACTGTAGTGTGTGCTTAGCAAGTGATCCTTAGGTTGCTGGCTCAACTCTGGCTCAAAGGAGCAATTCTTTTCCCTCCAGCCTGGCCTTAGCAGAAGGCAACCAAGGTGATTGTCTTGGGTCCACGTCTTCAGAGCCCTGCAGTGCAATTGACAGAAAGAGGGTGGGTACGAGCTGCCAATCACATTTCTTGGGCTGTGCAGGTTCTGTCCACACACAAAAGTTCTTTTGGAACAATGGCCGTTATTCCAAAATAACAATGCAAGAGTCTACACAGCAATTCCGTTATTTTGAAATAATTCTGAAGTAACAGACGGCTTATTCCGACTTCTGCAAACCTCATTCTATGAAGAATAACGCCTGTTCCAAATTAGCTATTTCACAATAAGGCTTCTGTAGATGCGCCCCTGCCGCTAGTTTGAACTAGTCCCTCAGCAGGGCCATTCTGAGTTATTCTTCCCGGGGCTCTAAATGGAGGTAGCTCATCTGCATTGGGGAGCCTGCCTCAGACTATTCTGAGGTTTCCCTGCAGTGTAGACGTGCTAGTTCAAAATAAACTATTTGGAATCACTATTCCAGAACAGCTTATTTCAAAATAAATGTGCCGTGTAGTTATAGCCAGAGAGATGAAGCAGCAGGAGGGAAGCCAGGAGTGCAGAGGCCAGCCTGAAAACTGTGTGTGCCAGGTGCTCACCCAGCCTCCACTGTGTAGGTCCCATGGTGTAAAGGGCAGCACTTAGGACTTTGAATCCTACAATCTGAGTTCAAATCTCAGTGGGACCTGCTGGGGTGGAGCTTGTTGTTGAGAGGTTTTCCACAGTGCATGTCTATGCTGTGGGCTTTTTGCACAAGAACTGCTGTCCTTGTGGAAAAACTAGTGGAGTGTCTACCCTGCATGTGCATTCTTGTGCAAGAAAATGTACAGGAAACCATTAGAAAAGAGGGATTCTTCTGCCAGAGTTATTCCTCTTCCTGTAACAAATAAGCCCTCTTGCACAAGTAGGCCAGGCAGTGTGCACAGGCAAGAGGGATTTCTTGCGCCAGAAACCCCTATGGCTAAAATGGCCTTGAGAGGTTTCTTGCACAAGCAAGCAACCACACTGTCATGGATGATCTTTATAAGGAGATATATAATTTCATAGAGCTGGAAGGGACCTTGAGAGGTCAGCTAGTCCAGGCCCCTGTGCTCATGGCAGGGCCAAGAACCATCCCTGGCAGATTTGCCCAAGCTCCCTAGATGGTCTCCTCAAGGACTGAGTTCACTACCTTGGGTTTGGGTTTAGCAGGCCAATGCTCAAAACACTGAGCTATCCCTCCCTCTCAGAACAAAGCATGTGGCAGTGTGGATGTGCTCTTGCACAAGAACTCTTGTCCCAAACAGTTCTTGGGCAAGAAGCCTGCAGTGTAGCCAGAGCCTAATGTTTTTCATATTGTTTGTTTTAAAAATACTTCAAACTGTTTTTCAATGTGCCCTGGATCTGAAATTGTGCTGCAGCCACCTCCCTTGCTACAGTTGCTGGCTCCATGTGCACTGGCCTTCTGTCTGGGTGCTGGCAGGTACCCATGGGTAACAGGCACCAAGGCACATACAGAGAAGTCAGTGCCTGCATCTCTCCAAACCACCTCACTGCACACACCTCAGCTTTTAGGAAACACTCTCCTCCTGTCTGGGCCTACCACCAGTGTTAGCTACTAAGGGGTCCTATCTGGGGGAGTACAGCAATTTCAGGGGATACTTTGCCCAATGTTCAACCACCTCACAGATGCTGTACAGGAAGCAAAGCCAAAGGGACTTTGCATCTGTTACTATAAATCTGAAGTGTTGCCCCAGGTGGGACTTGAACCCACAATCCCTGGCTTAAGAAAGCAGTGCCTTGTCCATTATGCCACTGGGGCACACTAGTAGCAGTGAAGAGAAAGAAATTCCCTCTTCCAAATGCACCTTCCTCAAATTTTAGGTGCCAGATTCAAGCCCTTGGAAGGAGCCAGAAACACAGGAAGGGCTGATCGCACCCCCTCTGAAAATCAGCTCTCAGGAGGCATCTTCAGCTGCCCCCAGAGTGTGGGTCACCCCACACGAGCCATGGGTGAAACTCAACACCTTGACATCTCGTCTCCCTCCCGACGCCTGGGGCTTGTCTCCCACAGCCGCAGCCTCCACAGGAAGCCACGCTGGGGCTCACGCTGCTCCTGGGGAAGGGAGCGGGTCCCACAGGGCTGGGGCTGGTGGGGAATGGTTGGTTGTTACGGAAGGGGAAGGATAAAACAAAGCCACATTGCCGAGGGCACGGAGAGTGGCTGGGGCTGGGGCTGGCCTGGCGGAGCCGTGGGACGGCCCTGGGGGAGCTCTGCAATGTGACCCTGGCTCCCAAGGCAGCAAGTGCAGAATCCCCCTCAGCGAGTGTGAGAGGCTCCAACCAGCCTGGTCTGAATCCAGCTGAAGGGCTGCACAGCTGGAGTGTCAGAGCCCCTGTCAACCAGCCCTGTGTTTGTCCCCTCCCCCACCAGGCAGGGCAGAGCCCACGCTCCCAGCAGGAGTCCCAGGTACATCGCTTGCACCCAGAGCACTGGGGCAACCATGGAGCAGGACTGAGTGGCCAGCAGGTGGTACCCAGGGGCTCAGAGTGGGAGTCAGAGCCCTGCCTGGCCAGTGCCCTCTGCACCAGCTCCAGTCTTGTGGTTTCCTTCTTCCCAATGCTCCTCCCCAGTCAGCCTTTTTCTAAAGCAGCAGTTCCATGGGGGGCCAGGGGAGGCCTCTTCTGTGTCCCAGAAGGGCATAAGAACATGCAAACAAAGACCACAGCCACACACCACTGGGAGTTGAACCCAGGATCTCTTGTTTACTAAGTAGATGCTTTAGCCAACTAAGCCATGGTGCCCTTCTCAGGCAGTCTGGTGAAACTGTTCTACACTATGGTTTCAGTCAACACCTTTGACTCCTAAAGTGCAGCCAGTCCCCATTTCCTTCCAGTCCTGGCGATGTCTGGCTCCCTGGGCACACAAAGCTACAGCTCAGTGGGCAGAGTCTCTGACATGCACATCTCCCCCAGCTGCTGGGACTGTAGAATTGGCCTTGAGATTTAGTGTTGCTGGGGGGAGGGAAAAGTGAAGCAAACATCGATCATCTGGATTATAAACTCCTGGGTCTCAGGGTTTGGGTTGGAGTCCCCATTGGGGTCCCTGGCCTCCTTCTGCTTGGTCCCTTCCTGAGGACACAGAATTAACAAGAGAGAATTCCTTTGTCCTGTAGCAATCTGAGTTGGCCAAAGAGTAAGTAACAAAATTTTTGTTCACATATAAGTACAGGAGAAGACTCTCCCATAATAGTGATGGCCAAGTAGTTAAGAAGTTGGATTAACAGCCCAAAAGTGTTTTCCCTGTGCAGCCTCAAGTCCTGCTCACAATGAGGCCTGTGTTTTGGTCACACCCCTAACCAGGGCAACAAGCTTGGCTGCCAGCTGTTTGCACATGTGGACCCAGAAATATCCTGAGCCTTGGTTCTGACGGCCAGTTTCTTTTCAGTTCACCGCAAACTGCCTCCCAGCTATAGGTGAGGATGAGCGTGTGTGAAACCAGCTGCGCTTTGGATGATTTTGTTAATTGTTTAAAAAACCTAATGCACCTCTTCTGCCTGGGGAGGTGTCTCTAATAGACCCCTAGGCTACGTCTACACTGGCATGATCTTGTGCAAGAACTCTTTAGTGCAAGAGTTCTTGCATTAAAGTAGTTGTGCAAGAGAGCGTCTACACTGGCAGATGTGCTTTTGCGCAAGAGCATCCGTGCCGGTGTAGATGCTCTCTTGTGCAAGAAAGCTCCGATGGCCATTTTAACCATAGGGCTTTCTTGCACAAGAAATTCATGTTGCCTTTCTACACTGGCCTCTTGCACAAGAACAGTTGCGCAAAAGGGCTTATTCCTGAGCGGGAGCGTCAGAGTTCTGCTGCAAGAAGCCCTGATTTCATACATGAGAACGTCAGTTTACTTGCTCAATAACACGCAGCCAGTGTAGACAGGCAGCAAGTTTTTGCGCAAAAGAGGCTGCTTTTGCACAAGATCGCCCCAGTGTAGACACTGCCAAGGATTGTTCCACAAAAGAGTTCTTGCACTAGAAACCAACAGTGTAGATGTAGCCTCACAGTTTCTAGACAAGTACGAGCAAAGAGCTCCTGCCCACATAAATAGACAGAAAAAAAAATAAATACTATAAAACAGCAGTAACAAAAACTTAGACAGAAAACAGCTGTTTCTTTCTTTTACAGAAAATATCAGAAAAAAGGACAAACACAATCCCCCACTACTATAAATTGTGCAGTTAAGTTTCCCTTTTTTGGGGAAACCGCAGGAGTCAACACGCCTAAAGTGCAATGGATGAGTCTCAGTCTAACAAAACCACCTTCATGATCATGGTATTTCTCCTGCCAGGTAAGTATAAAAGCCACAAGCCCACCCACTGCCTGCCCTTAAGCTCCCAAACACTCTCACCTCAGGGTGGTCACGGCCTCACAACCCTACATGACCATCCTACACCATGTCCCTCCTGCCTGCACGCACCCTGATGCTGCCCTGATGCCGCAGCCAGACCCCACTCGAGATTTAGGACCAGCTCAGCAGACCACTTCCGCTCCCACAGGGCTCTGCTTGTGACAACATCTGCATACGGGCTCTCACGGCTCCACCCCTCTCCAGGAAGAGCTGCCT
>CM064345.1:26720196-26743863 GCA_032595735.1 Pelochelys cantorii | reverse complement strand
ACATCATCATTAAAGGCCGCATCCAAGTTCACCTCTCCAGTCAAACCATCACCCAGCTGAAGGATTCTGTCCATAGTGCATCCTACAACCCCATCTCCTGGTGGACTATTTTACAAATAGCAGCCGCTGCTGTCTCTGTGTTTGTGTTACTGACCTCTATTGTCATAAGTGGGTATTTTAAACAAATGCTTAAAAATCTCCCTGTGAGTGCGTGCGTGCGTGCGAGAGAGAGAGAGAGGTCCCCTGCCTCTGTGTAGAAGGGGCTTGTGAAGGGAGAGCTGCTGTGTCCCACCCCGAGGTCAGGAGCATGTCATGTGCCTTCATACATACACTTGTGTGGGTAACAGCCCAAGGCCCCTGAGTGGCAGCCAGCTGGGGCCACGTGCCCAGGGGTGGCATGGCACATGCACAGGTTGCTGCGTGATCTGTGGTCAGCAAGGCCCACGCGCACAGTCCCTGGTCTCCCTCCCCCGCATAAGGGGACAGTGATGGCTCTCACATGTTGTTGCCTCCCCGGCCTCGGACAACACCAGCGACAGGCTCACTGGGATGGCTCAGGGGTCCTGGATGTGCGGCACTTTCCCTCCGGGCTCCTGTGGCTCCTGGCCCTCCCCCTCCATGCCCTGATCAGGGCCCTCTGCCCCAGGGTCGATGACCACCTGGGGGGCACAGACAATCCCACCCCCCAGGATGTGGACCAGGGCATCAAAATAGGGGCCGGTGTCTGGGCCTGCCCCTGTTTGGGAGCTGCCCCCTGTGGCCCTGGCATACGCCTGCCGCAGCTCCTTGGTTTTCATCCGAACCTGCTCCTGGGTTCGGATGTGGCCTTTAGTGGCCAGGTTGGCAGCCATCCAGGTGTAGATGGCTGTGTTCCTCCATCTAGTGTGGAAATCATGGACGTTGGAGGCATCCCCCCAAACCTCAGTGAGGTCCCTGATCTCTGCACTGGACCAGGAAGGCGCCTGCCTTTTCTGGCCCCTGGCAGGCTCCTGGGAGCTGGCAGTCTGGTCCTGGGGAGCGGTGGAGGGCTGGCTGGCAGTGGCTTGCTGGCTCATGTTGGGGCCACTGGGTCAGGGGCAGTGAGTACTGGCTCTGGGCTGGCACAGGCACTGTGGCCAGACTCTACCCCTTTAAGGATTTCGGCGGGGGGAGGGGCGAGGAGAGGGGTTTTCCTGGTTGGGGCCAGAGTGGCCAGCAGGGCATCCTGGGAAGGGCTGGAGGCCCCCCTATTTCGAAATAGCCCCTATTCCACATCTACACAGTGCTTATTTCGAAATAGCAATTTCAAAATAGGCGCTATTCCTCGTGGAATGAGGTTTACCAAGTTTGAAATAAGCCCTCCACTATTTCAATTTAATTTCGAAATAGCAGTTGGCTTGTGTAGACGCTAGTGAAGTTATTTCAAAATAATGGCTTTTATTTCTAAATAACTTTGCTGTGTAGACATACCCCAAGAGCTTATCTATTAATAATATAGCTCCTGATGCTATAATGTAATTCTGGATCATTATTAGAAAGTGTCCTACATTATCAGGGAGAGAGAGAGAGAGAGAGAGAGAGAGACTGACTATCTGACTTGCTGCTCACTTTATAATTAATTGAAAATTTTAAGACATAGGCAAAATTATTCTGGAGTGTAAACCAATGGAGTTAAAGCAGGGACAGCTGGACTCCATTATTCCCTACCTACGTGTTTGCTGGCATGTTCTAATACTGATGTTAATTATGAATAACTACTGGAATGGAAAAAAACCTGTTATTGGACTATCCTAATACTAGGGGCAAAAATCTTCAAATGAATTTGATTTCTTAGAGGTTCGAACATCAAAGGTCATTAGCATGCAATCCTGTTATCAGCACTCAGCCATGTGGAAAAGAAAGGAACAGAAACAGAAAAGACTGGTAGCAAATGTTGACAGTCATTTTATTGTGGGAATTTTTCCACATCAATTGATGTATACTGGCATTTAATTCTTTCAAAAATATTAGCAAGGAAATAAGGTAAAAGCGATTCAGCATCAGTTGATACGGTATAATATAAAATGAACAGTAATTTTAATTGCTAGCTTCTTAGAATGTTAAAGCTCATTCTTGCGAGTTGCTAGGGCTTTGGGACAAAGTCTATGGTTTACCTGGTTTTGGTTTGCAAAAATGGAGCCAAAATGGTTTTTCGGCTATGCCTACGAAAGAGGAAGTTACTCACCTTGTGCAGTAATGACTGTTCGAGGTGTGTGTCCCTGTGGGTGCTCCACTCTAGGTGTCAGGCTTATCCCAGCGCCGCAGGTCAGAGATTCATCGGCTGTGGTTCAGCCGGACTGTGCATGCGCGGCAGCGTCGCGTGCCCTTCGTGCTGTTTCTGAGTCTGCGCGCAGTCCAGCTCCCGCCAGTTCCTCCTAATCGGATCACCCTGAAAGACATAAAGAACTGACTCCGAAGCGGGGAGGAGGGTGGGTCGTGGAGCACCCACGGGGAGACACACCTCAAAGAACAGTCGTTACTGCACAAGGTGAGTAACTTCCTCTTCTTCTTCAGGTAGTGTCCCCGTGGGTGCTCCATTCTAGGTGAGTACAGAGCAGTCGCCTGGTCTACAGCAGTGGGATTGGAGCTAAGATGTCTGTGCTGAGGAGAGTACTGCGGAGGCCAGTGCTGAGTCTCAAATGATAAGATCAATCACAATGTTTCACAAATGTTATGTCCGAAGACCAGGTTACCACGCGGCAGATATCTTGCAGCGGGACACTTTTGAGGAAGGCAGTCGATGTGGCCATCGCCCTAGTGGAGTGAGCGTTCATCGAGGTAGGTATTGGTTTATTGCGTTTTGAACAACATCATGCGATGCATTTGACAATTAGTTTAGAGATACGTTGCGACGTCAAGGGCTGGCCCTTGGTTCATCTGTCTGTGCCTAGCAGCAGACGTTGTGACTGTCAGAAGGGGCGTGTTGTCTCAAGGTAGAAAGCCAACGCTCTACGCACGTCTGAAGTATGTAACTGGGCTTCATGGCCGGAACTATGTGGTTTGGGATAGAAGGCTGGAAGTATTATGGGCTCGTTGACATGGAATTCTGAGTTCACTTTTGATAAGAAGTTAGGGTGGGATCGTAGTATTACTCCATGATTGGTAAACAAAGTGTAAGGTGGGGCAGCCGAGAGAGCGGCCAGCTCACCCACTCGCCGTGCCGATGTAATAGCTAGAAGAAAGACGACTTTCATCGTGAGTGTGGTCATGTCGCAGGTGGCTAGGGGTTCAAACAGTGGGTACGTTAGAGTGTCCAAAACCAGCTGCAAGTCCCACAGCACAGGGGTTTTTCTGCGCAGAGGGTATAGATTCACAAGGCCTTTTAAAAATCGTTTGGTCATGGGGTGAGCAAATACTGAATAACCTTCTATCGGTTGTCTGAAGGCAGAGTTCGCTGAGAGATGAACCCTGATGGAGGGCAACACCAGTCCCAACTGCTAGAGGTGCAGTACATAGTCCAGGATATGATGGTTAGGGATGGACAGTGCATCGAGGCTATTGGCCATGCACCAAGAATAAAAGCGACGCCACTTATAAAGGTAAGTTGTTCGTGTGGAGTCGCTTCTACTGTGCATTAACACGTTTCACCTCTTGAGAACAGATGACTTCCACTCAGTGGAACCAGCTAGGAGCCACGCTGATAGGTGTAGTCGATCGATTTGGGGGTGTATCATGGAGCATCCTCGTTGCGTCAGCAGGTCGGGTCGTTCTGGCAAGTGGTATGGAGGCTGTAGGGACATTTGTAGAAGAAGTGGAAGCCACATCTGCCTGGGCCAAAACGGGGCTATAAGTATGACCGTAGCCCTGCCCATGGCTATCTTCTCCAGTATTTTCGGAACAAGTGGAATTGGCAGAAAGGCGTAGAGTAGGTGGCGACTCCAATCCAGTAGGAATGCATCCCCAAGGGACTTCGGTCCCAGTCCTGCTCTGTAGCAGTATTTCGGACATTTTGCGTCGAGGTGTGTTGCGAACAAGTCCATAGTGGGGTACCCCCATTGTTGGCAGAGAAAGTGCATTACATCACGATTGAGCTCCCACTCGTGCTGGGGAAAGAAGTGCCTGCTGAGGGTGTCGGCAAAGGTATTCTCCTTGCCCGGTAGGTATGTACCGACGATGCTGATGCCTTGGCGAATGCACCAGTTCCACAGCCATGTGGCTTCTGCACAAAGGGATTTCAACCTGGCTCCACTTTGACGGTTGATACAGTAAACTGTGGTGGTGTTGTCGGTAAGGACTTGAATCGTATGGCTGTGAATTGTGGGTAAGAATGCTTTGCAGGCATTGAATGCTGCCCTGAGCTCCAGAAGATTGATATGTTGAAGCGCTTCTGTCGCGGTCCATCGTCCTTGCGCATGTTCTCCTGCGCAATGAGCTCCCCACCCCAAAAGAGACGCGTCTGTCGTAATTTGTACGGTCGGTTGTGGATGGTGGAAGGGAATGCCCGTAAGCATGTTGGTGGAGGAAGTCCACCATGCCAGGGAGCGTCACACGATCGGGGGCACCGTCACTAGCCTGTAAACATCCTGGTTGCCCAGGCGGTAGATTGAAGCTACCCAGTGCTGTAGGCATCTGAGATGGAGCCTCATGTATTGTACCACGTAAGTTGTAGCCGCCAAATGCCCCATGAGTTGCAAGCAGGTGAGTATGGAGACTCTGGGGCTGATAGAGATCGTATGAACAAGGTCTTATATCTTGTGAAATCTGGCCACAGGAAGATAGGCCTTGGCTGTAGTAGAGGCTAGTTCTGCCCCAATGAACTCAAGGGACCTTTGAGGTGTGAAAGAGGACTTCTGGGTATTGACTATGAGGCCTAGGGCTGCGAATAAGTCACTTGTGATGTTGGTGGCCCTTAGTGCCTGGCCATAATTGGGTGCCTTGATTAGACAATCGTCCAAGTATGGAAATATCATCATGCCATGACGATGCAGATGTGCAGCGACTACCGATAGTGTCTTGGAGAAGACCCTGGGCACGGACGATAGGCCGAACGGAAGGATTCTGTATTGGAAGTGATGTGTGCCTATGACAAATCTGAGGAAGTGTCTGTGCGCAGGATGTATCGTCACGTGGAAATAAGCATCCTGTAAATCGAGGGACGTAAACCAATCTCCCGTATTCAGGGCTGGAATGACAGAAGCTAATGTCACCATCTTGAACCTGTGTTTCCGTAGATATCGATTGAGCTGTCGAAGGTCCAGGACCAGTCTCCATCCCCCTGACTTTTTCTTGGTGAGAAAGTACCGAGAATAAAACCCTTTGCCCTGAAATTGTTCAGGCACTCTCTCCGCTGCCCCGATGTTTATGAGATGTAGAGTCTCCTGCATTAGGACAGCCTTGTGAGATGGGTCCCTGAAGAGGGAGGGCGGGTGAGGGAGAAGTAGGGGGAAGAGAAAGAAGCAGTATGGAATAGCCTGACGTTATTAGTTCTCGGACCCAACGATCAGTGGTGATGGCAAACCACCTTTGTTGAAACAGCCGTAAATGATGGTGAAAAAGCTTCTGCAATTCTGGTTGAGATTTTAGGGGAATGGTCTGCAGCCCCTCCCCCAGACTGTCAAACTGGCTGCCTGTTGTTGTGAGGGTTAGATGCCCTACTCGTCTGTGGATGTCGATTCTGCTGGCATGGTTTCCCCCATTGTTGGGGTTCATATTGCCTGTATCTAGTTGTGGCGTATGAAAACAGTCGTTGCCTGTAATAGGGCATATAGCGTTTACGGCGGTACGGTGGTGTGTATATACACCGAGAGTCCTCAGAGTCGTCCTTGAGTCCTTGCCTGAGTATAGGACTTGGTCGGTATTCTCAGCAAGCAGACTCTGTCTGTCAAATGGCAAGTCTTCTACTTTTGCCTGCTGTTCTTTAGGCACCGACACCATCTGGAGCCAGGAGGATCTTCGCATTACCACAGATGTTGCTGTGGTGCAAGCCGCTGTGTCAGCGATGTCTAATGAGATTTGTAAAGCTGCCCTTGAGGCAGTATAGCCCTCCTAAACCACTGATTTTAATATTTGACATTTGTCCTCTGGCAGGTGTTCTAGCAGCATCTCCAACTTTGTATAATTATCAAAGTTGTGATTGGAAAAGAGGGCAGCATAATTCTCCATCCACAAAGTCAGCGTGGCGGAGGAGTAAATCTTCCTTCCAAAGAGGTCTAAACTTTTTGCGTCTTTATTAGAGGAAGCATTTTTGCACTGTGGGGTTTTAGCTCTTTATTGGGCAGTGTAGACCACCAACGAGTTCGGTTGAGGGTGTGTGAATAAAAATTCCATCCCTTTAGAGGGAACAAAATACTTCTTGTCCGCCCTCTTATGGGTTGTTTGGGGGGAAGCTGGTGTCTGCTAAATGTCATTTGCAATTTCCAGAATTGCACCATCTAACGGCAACACCATTCTATTCTTCTGTGACGGCTGAAGATTCTTCAGAAGCCAGTGTTGCTTCTGTTGTACTTCACCCAGTTGTGCCTCTTGTGACTCCGCTACCCTTTTAAAGAGGTTGTGAAATTGCCTAATATCATCTATCGGGGAAGAATGCCCGGGGAAGACTGCATTGTCTGGGGAAGAGAAAGACTGGTCAGTCAGAGACTCCACCTGAATTTGGGTGTGCTCTGAAGTAGATGTCTGTTGCACCTCTGGTTGACGTACTGGAGCAGGTGCATTTCCTGAGGGAGCTGGCAGTCTTGTAGATGGTTGAAGCGGTGTTGGTAATCTGACACTGCTATGTGAACATCATCGCTGGTATTGAGGAGACGTGGAATGAGAGTAATCGTAGGAGTGACGATATCAGTGATAGTCATGGTGATGATGATACCAATCGTAGTAGTGCCTAGTTGGAGAGTATTCAGGAGAACATCTTCTCTCAGTTACACAGTGATATTTAGAGCAAGAGGATCATGTAGGTGATCTAGGTGAATGAGATCTTCCTCTGTGATATGATGGAGAGTGTGAACATCTGTGGCGGCGCTGTGACCAGGGTGAGTTTTGTGTTGAGCGCCTGTGGTAGCGGCTGGCGCAACTGTCATGTTGTGACAGTACCGAGAACACCGAAGCTGGGGATGAAGGCTGAGGCGAGAAGACAGCCGGTTTCGGGCTAGGAGAAAGTGTCACTATCCTTCGTGACTTATGCATAGCTTTCCATGATACTGGGGAGAATTGTCTACACTTATGAGATACGTCTTGCCCTGATGCAGGAACCGAATGTGTAGGGGACACCCGTGTCTGCGGTGCTAGTGCATTGCGTGAGCCCGACGCCGCCCGAGTCGGTGCCATTCAGCTCGGTGCCATTTGGCTCAGTGCCAAGCTCGAGGTGTCTGAAGGGCTCATAGGCTGTGCTGTGGGTGGTGCCAGAGCACTCAATGCCAATGGACTCAGAGTTGGTCTTACTGTCGGTGTTGGTGCCGGTGCCGTAACCTGTACCGGCGCCTGGTATGCCATCGGTGCCGACCTGGCCGGTGCCGTTGAGCTTTGCTTTCTCAGCACGGGTGCCAAGTCAGCTCGTGGGACTGTGGCCGATGCCGGTGCCAATTCCCTATGTAGGGTCAGACTCAGCTCTGAGACAGTACAGCTCGTCTTATGCTTATGAGCATGGTGGCTGACGGCCGATCCAGATGTCCCTGGCTTATCACCCGCGCTTATCCGAGCAGAGGATGAGTGGCAGGGAGGTGACTTATCGCTTGCTGATGTCCTTCATGGGGGCGCCAGAGGTCTGGAGGGCTCGCTCTCAGTGGGCTGTAGTGCCTTACTGAACAGGAGCATTTTTCAAGCACGTTTCGTGGTCGCATCTTGCGCGCACCGTTAGTTTTGAACAGTGCGGGCATTTCTGAGGGATATGACCCTTGCCCAGGCACTTAATACAGTTCGCATGTCCATCCGATGCCAGCATTGTGTCACGGCATGTGGCGCATTTTTTGAAACCAGGAGATCCCAGCATTTCGACTAACTTAACTAAAACTGAAACTTGAATCTAACGCAATATGTAACTATATATTAACTAATTAGAAGAAACAATGAGAACTTTTTTTTATAAAAGTAACAGTAAGGTAACGACTAAAACTATGACTAAAGACTAACTTTAAACTAATTATTTACAGATTTAAAGATAATTCTAGTCCGACTGAGAAGGAGTTCACTCCGCCTGCAACTGTGAATGGTTAGGAGGAACTGGCGGGAGCTGGCCCGCACGCAGACTCAGAAACGGCGTGAAGAGCACATGCCGCCGCCGCGCATGCATGGTCCAGCTGAACCACGGCTGATGAATCTCCAACCTGCAGCGCCGGGACGAGTCCAACACCTAGAGTGGAGCACCCACAGGGACACTACCCAAAGAAGAATTGTTGGATCTACACAGATATTCTCCTTCATCTTGATCTGTCACATTGAACAGATTTAGGTTAGTATAGGCTTCAGCATTTTTACTGATCCAAGACTGCAGGAAGAGGAAGAAACCTGAACTTCGGTAAACCAGACAATACCTCCATCGAAGCTACCTCTATGTTAGCTTAGGACTGAATGAGCATGACCAATTTATACTTTCATTTCTGCTCACCATACTCAAGAGAGGAGAACTACTGAAAATTTAAGTGAACAAAGTGACCTGGATCAGCCCAATAATAGCACACAAGTTTACTCCTCTCCTTTTACTGGTGCTTCTCCAATTAAAAGGCATACATCATCTTTCTTTTTTTTTTTTTTTAAAAAAAAGGTCATTATCCTGTTCTGCACCTAACGGTAGCCAGAAAGCCAGAGATTCTATGGTTTCTTAATAACTGTGTAGATAGAAACAGCAGGAAAAGGGCTTACATGGAGATTTGTGTTTGCAACCCAACCCAGCAAATACTGTTTCAATTATCAGGATTCCACAATAGAATTTCGAGGCATCCATCATTTTTAATGACACCCAACTCCGACCATTCCTTCCAATGTGTTAGTTCAATCTGGGTAACGATTTCCAGGATCTCTGACTTTTATTATCATTTACTTGGCTGAGCTGTAACAGTGTACACACTGTCTGATTGTTCTTTAACTGCACATGTAGGAAAAAAGCATGCCTTGGAACTTACAATGCACTGACTAAAGGGACATCCTTGAGTTGACAACCAAAGGCCAAATTCTGATCTCCATACAACTGCAAATCTGGAGTAACTCCACTGTGCCCTATGTATTTTAAATGGATTTACACACTGCACCTTAGAAAACTGCAAAGAATTTTAAAAGTCTAACACACTTTTCATCATTGACACTTTTCTTTTTGCATTTGCTCAATCAAGGAAAATGGTGGGCAGGTCAGTTTTAGCTTTGTTTGCTGTCACTGAGCCATACCAGAAGGCCTCCCCTTCAAGAAAACACTTAAGCACATGGTCCTGTTCAGCAGAGCACTTAGCACATGCTTAGCTTTAAGCATCAATGGGACTTTAGTGCTTTGCGGAGGAGGGATGCTCTTCTGAGTTTGGGCTTGGAAGAAGTGTTAACTCCATTAATGTTCTGGTCTGAGCAGTGAGACAAGAATCAGACTTATGGCCACATTCTTGTTCCCAGGCTCAAGCACCATGCTGCTTTATGTAGGCTGCAAGAGAGGTGTGCATATATATGTAAAAATGATTTTTCCCCATCCATTTTAGGCCAAATTTCATCAGACAGCATATCATTCATTATGACACAGTCCCCACAAGCGGCATAATTTCCACACCATTTGCTTGCTCTTTATTTATCCAGGCTAATGTACATAATCAGGTAAGCTCTGCCCATTTCAGTTTTGGCCCTAACCCTGATATAAATGTTTCTGGACACTTCCAGTAAACAGAGAAACAAACAGGGGGAGCATCATTTTTAATGACACAATTGTGATATTTTACTGCCGAAAGGGATTTTTACAGCCAAATGTTCTTGCTCAGAGAGGTCTTTTTTTTTTTAAGCTACCCCATCTGCCCAGATTAGTCTCATTATCCTTCTCCTATAAACACTGGAACAATTATACAAGTGAAACTTGGAGTGCACACATGATGTGATTTAAACAATATTCCTCCCTCCCTCCTTCCCCGGACCTGTAGTGTTGAACTGTTAATGCTGCTTGGGGGCTTTGCTGTGTTTTAGAATTCCTGGTTCCAGTTTATGAATTTCTAAAAAAAAGTTTACTGTCTCCATTAAATGAAAACACCTAATCTTTGGGCTGAACTCTCAACATAAGCACAATATAGCTAGAGGCAGCGATTTAATTTTGAGAAGAACAGAGGGAAGGAAAACCATCCCCTCTGATTTGTCTCTCTCCTGGTTCTAAACTTTTAGGGCAAAATTTTCAGACGCAGTCAAGAAACCAAAGAGTCTAAGATCATGTTCACATGTGACATAGGAGTTTGGGAGCTTAAGTCCGTTGAATTTTAATGAAACTTGATCTCTTATGAGCCTAAACATCACTTTTGAAAATGCTACCCTTGATGACATTTATTTGCCCCCTCATCTATATACTTGTGGATGGCTTAACATATAGTCAAATAAATTTTAAAAATAACAGATGGTCTGGTAGCACTTTATAGACTAACAAAATATATATAGAGATGGTATCATGAGCTTTCGTGGGCACAGCCCACTTCTATAGATGACATAATAGTGCCATCTGCAGAACGCTGTGTTCATCTCAGGCCACAGCTCTGAGCTCTCTGTATGCGTCCTCATCCCCAAAGCACCAACTATAAATTTCACTAACGAATCACTAGCACAGTACTTGGTAATAATCATTGCAACTCTGACTGTGTGATAAGGCAGATGACTGTACAAGTCCTCTGACAGTCTGGGGCAATACTTAGCTGTAATTAACCTAACATGACACTAGATATCATTGTTGCCTCCCATCAATTTAGGCACCAAAGCTTCAATGAGCTGCAAAAACATGAATTTAAAAAGGGAGAAAATGTAGTTCCTGACACAGCAAGGCTCTGAACATAACCAGCTGTCTACTTCTCCCTCTCTCTTTTTGAAATGAAAACTTAAATCCCCAATGATGTCAGTGGTGTCAGGATTTTGCTCAATAGATGTATATTTTCAGAAGGCCTCCTTAATTATGCCTTCAAACTTTGAGAGGGGTTGTTCTGAACAGGCACCTCTATCCCTGGATTAACTGAGGAGTCTGCACATTCACCGTCGTGGAAGTAAGAACATTTCCCCGCCCCAGATTAACATGAAGACCCATAACTTTCTAGAGATACTGCAACAGCATTTGACAAAGTAGGGATCCTGGAGGGTAACATTTCTGGGAATTCTTAAAATACTTCAGCAGTTTACATGCCACTGAGAAATTGAGACCAACATAGAGGAGGAGTTATTTTCCCTTGAAGGTGAAAGCAAATGGTGTCTACCAGCCTTGAGCACTGTGACATACGGAGCCCCGTCGGATCCATATTTACTGCCATTGACTTCCACGTTTCAGCCACTGGATGTGAGGCTGGGCGTCACTGTACACTTTGCACTGGAATTCGACATCACTCCCAACCACCACAGTCTGGTTGGCAGGCAGCCCTGCCTGGAGGATAGGCCGGTGGGGTGACCCTTCTGAAATGAAAAGGGGGAACCCATGTTTAACCTCTCTTCCAATTCCACGTGTCCCCCTGTTGCTTTCAGCACTGCCACCAATGTCTACATGGAAGCAGTGGTTTAATTGCTTGCACTAGGGCTCATTAAAGGCACTGGAGGAGCAAACCCAGAGAATAGCGCTCTCTGCTTACCCACAGAAAGAGTATGCCTGGGGAGCTGCAGCATAGGGTTCCCAGACTGTGCCCCAGTCAACATACTGCAATCGAGTTCAGGATAGTGAAAAGACTGGTCAGCGCCCCTGCCCCTTCACTGCTTGAATTCTAGCCAGCTAGGTTAACTGTTATGGACCTGCAGCATCATTTCGGGGGTGGGGGAGCTATGATGAAGCCCCAAAGCATCATCGCACATAAGCCATCAAAGAGTCACTTGACAACTGTGCATCAGAAGTTACGAAGAAGTAGAGAAATCTTACCTAATACGTCTAGATGATAAGTGTGCCTAATGCTGCCATATTTGTTCTCTACAACGCACGTGTAATTCCCTTGGTCTGATGGAATTCTCCATCACATTCTCCATCACGAGTTTCCACTGCTGATGCCGTAACTATAGAGAGGGGGAGAAGCGCCAGCCATGAGACATCACAAGCTAATATATCACTGGACCATTGCAATCAATGAACAAATGACCAAAGACAATGGGTCTTTTTTATTCACAGACTTCTTCATACCCACATCTATAAATCTAATGCATGACCATTTTAAAGATATCATCACAGGACCTAACCACACAATCCACCACATCAGAGGCTCATACAATTGATCTATGCCACCAAGTGCCAGCAATGCCTCTCTGCCATGTACAATGGCCAAACTGGACAGTCTCTACAACAAAAGATTAGTAGATACAAATCAGATATTCGAAATGGTCACACAGAAACCTGTTGGGGAACATTTTAACTTGCCCGGACACTCACTAATGGAACTAAAAGTGACTATACTATTACAAAGCAATTTCAAAAAACAGGTAGAGAGAGAAGCTAGAGAACTTGCCTTCAATTGCAAATTTTACACCTGTAATCAAGGCTTGAACAAAGGCCTGAACTGGATGGGCCGCTACCTTTTAGAGATGTTAAATTTAGTTTCATTAACTAATCAACTAGTCAATGGATTTTCCATCGACCAGTCAATAAGTGGGGGAGCCACAGCAGAGTTAGCTCCTGACCCAGGAGCTAACCCCGCTGTGGCGCTGCCTTTTAAACGTATTAAGAACCGGCAGGCTCCTAACACATTTAAAAAGCAAAGCTTTTTTTAAAAAAGCTGATTCCCAGCTCGAACCCAGCCCCACTACCTCCCCTACCCCCTGAGGAGATGATGCTGGGGGGAACTTGCTTTTAAGCCAGCTCACCCCAGCACCGGCTCCTGCTCCCTCCACTGATAGAGGCAGCAAGGGGCAGGGAAGCAACTAGTCAAGGGACTAGTTGACTATCCGATAAGCTTTTGTTTATTGGATAGTTGATTAGTTGCTTACGTCCCTACTACATTCCATACCCTAATGACATCAAAAGCTAAGCACCAGGCACGTATAGCCTCATTTAGCATGGACACTCTAATTGACAAGATTTTTCTCCCCTATTTTTTCCTTCTCTTTCTCTGATATTTATTTGTACCCTGGGCCCCTTGCTCCATTCATCTGAGGAAGTGGGCTGTGCCTACATCTACATTTTTGTTAGTCTCTAAGGTACTGCAGGACTATTTGTTTAAGTTTTTTTTTTTTTTTTCATTTCAAAGTCAATTTATGCTACCGACCTAATGTAAAGGGGTCCTAACGTGAGACGCTTGCCCAGTGAAGCAACTGTTTTTTGGGACAAGCTTTTTTTCCTCATTTGTAGAGCACCTAGAGTACTTGGTCTACAACTAGAGCTCACATGTGCAATCGTAAAACAAATAATAAATCATGGCATAGCTGCACTTCCATGTTGAACTTTTCTTTACAGGACTGAAAGAGGTGCAAAGGCATTAAATCAGAGAGCACCACATACTCCAGTCAACTAAGGTCCAGAGAGGTTAAATGGACTCCATGACCTTAAAGAACCACAACTTCCGCCCCCCCAAATCCTTAAGCTAACTTGTGTTACCAATATCTACCCCCACCCAATAGGGATGTGAAGGACTAGTCAACTATCCAATAAGCAAATGCTTATTAGACAGGCGACAGGCTAGTCGACTAGTCGCTGCCTCCCTCCCCGCTATCAAAAAGAGGCAGCAAGGGGGGGGGGGGGAAGAGGGCGTACGTCAAAGGGACACCGCCGCGTGGAGCCTGGGGTCAGTGGGTGCGTCCCCAGCTAATCCCGGGCTCCATGCAGCACTTTCACCTTTGAAGTGTAGCAACAGCCCTAGGCAGAGGCATCCTACTGACTAATTGAATAGTCAATGCAAAATGCATCCGCTATTCCATTAGTCAATTGCTTGCAATTTAACATCTCTACCAGCCACCCATGCCAGGATCACTAGAACTGAAAGAGACCAAGGAGAAAAAATAGTCTCATATTTAAAGTTTGATTATAACTTTTATAATAATCTATATTCCAGACATTTAATAAGAAGCCGGGATATATTACCGACCACCTGACCAGGACAGCGATACTGACATTGGAATGCTGAGGGAGATTAGAGAGGCTACCAGAATAAAGAACTCTATAATAATGGGGGATTTTAATTATCCCCATATTGACTGGATACATGTCACCTCAGGAAGAGAAGCAGAGATAAAATTTCTCAATGGCCTAAATGACTGCTTCTTGGAGCAGCTGGTGCAGGAACCCACAAGGGGAGAGGCAATTCTCGATTTAGTCCTGAGTGGAGCGCAGGATCAGGTCCAGGAAATAACCGTTTCAGGACCGCTTGGGAATAGTGACCATAATATAATAACATTCAACATTCCTGTGGTGGGAAGAACACCTCAGCAGACCAGAACTCTGGCATTTAATTTCAAAAAGGGGAATTACACAAAAATGAGGAGGTTAGTTAAACAGAAATTAAAAGGCACAGTGACTAGAGCCAAATCCCTGCAAGCTGCATGGAAACTTTTTAAAGATACCATAACAGAGGCCCAACTTAAATGTATACCCCAAATTAAAAAACATAGCAAGAGACCTAAAAGAGAGTCACCGTGGCTTAACAACCATGTAAAAGAAGCAGTGAGGGACAAAAAGGCATCTTTTAAGAAGTGGAAGTCCAATCCTCGTGCAATAAATAGAAAGGAACATAAACACTGTCAAATCAAGTGTAAAAATGTAATAAGAAAAGCAAAAAAAGATTTTGAGGAACAGCTAGCCAAAAACTCAAAAAGAAATAACAAAATGTTTTTTAAGTACATTAGAAGCAGGAAGCCTGCTAAAAAACCTCTGGGTCCCCTAGACGATCGAGATATAAAAGGAGCAATCAAGGACGATAAAGCCATTGTGGAGAAACTAAATGATTTCTTTGCTTCAGTCTTCATGGCTGAGAACGTTAGGGAGATTCCCAAATCTGCACCGTCCTTTGTGGATGATGAATCTGAGGAACTGTCCCGGATTGAAGCGTCACTAGAGGAGGTTTTGGAACAAATAGAAAAACTTAATGTCTACAAATCTCCGGGACCGGATGGCATTCATCCAAGGGTTCTAAAAGAACTCAAATGGGAAATTGCTGAACTATTATCTGTGGTTTGTAACCTATCCTTTAAATCGACTTCCGTACCTAATGACTGGAAGGTAGCTAACGTGACACCAATATTTAAAAAGGGCTCTAGAGGCGATCCTGGCAATTACAGATCGGTAAGTCTAACTTCAGTATTGGGCAAATTAGTCGAAACAACAGTAAAGAATAAAATTGTCAGGCACGTAGAAGAACATAATTTGTTGGACAAAAGTCAACATGGTTTCTGTAAAGGGAAATCGTGTCTTAGTAATCTATTAGAGTTCTTTGAAGGGGTTAACAAACATGCAGACAAGGGGGATTCAGTAGATATAGTATACTTAGATTTTCAGAAAGCCTTTGACAAGGTCCCTCACCAAAGGCTCTTGTGTAAATTACATTGTCATGGGATAAGAGGGAAGGTCCTTTCATGGATTGAGAACTGGTTAAAAGACAGGAAACAAAGGGTAGGAATAAATGGCAAATTTTCAGAATGGAGAGGGGTAACTAGCAGTGTCCCCCAAGGGTCAGTCCTGGGACCAATCCTGTTCAACTTATTCATAAATGATCTGGAGAAAGGGGTAAGCAGTGAGGTGGTAAAGTTTGCGGATGATACCAAACTGTTTAGGATAGTCAAGACAGAAGCAGACTGTGAGGAACTCCAAAAAGATCTCACCAAACTGAGTGATTGGGCAACAAAATGGCAAATGAAATTTAATGTGGATAAGTGTAAAGTAATGCACATCGGGAAAACTAACCCCAACTATACGTACAGTATGATGGGGGCTAATTTGGCTATGACAAATCAGAAAAGAGATCTTGGAGTTATCGTGGACAGTTCCCTGAAAACTTCCACACAGTGTGCAGCGGCGGTCAAAAAGGCAAATAGGATGCTAGGAATTATTAAGAAAGAGATAGAAAAGACGACACAGAATATCTTACTGCCCCTGTATAAAACTATGGTACGCCCACATCTTGAATACTGTGTACAGATGTGGTCTCCTCACCTCAAAAAAGATATTTTGGCCTTGGAAAGGGTTCAGAAAAGGGCAACTAAAATGATTAGGGGTTTGGAACGGGTCTCATATGAAGAGAGGCTAAAGCGACTGGGACTTTTCAGTTTAGAAAAGAGGAGAATGAGGGGGGATATGATAGAGGTAGGTAGTGTTTTGGTCTGACCCAGTACGGCCGTTCTTATGTTCTTATGATTACTCTGGATAACTCTGAGATAATGTGAAACAAACATTAAACGCCATAAGGAAACCATGAATGAGTGTAAAGCACAAAGCTCTCAGGGTCAAGTGTAGTACGTGAAACTCCCTCACCCTTTTTTTTTTTAATTTAATTGACAATTTCAGACCAATGATGTCCCCTTGAAGCGACTTGCTTAACGTCACAGGGGCCCATCAGTTGCAGGGCTAAAAATTAATGCTAGAGTTCTTGCACTACTCACTAGACAGGTGAGTAGCACTGCAGGAAGCACGGCAAATCTTGAACTGACGTCAAGAGCAATCGTGAGCAGTCGAGTCTTGAAGTGATGCATGCACACGCACAAACGCGCTCGGTATGCACAATCCCCTGGGCAGAGTCAGCTAACCTTCCCAAGCCTCTGGATATTACTTAGAAACCATCTGCTCTAACAGCATTCAACAGCATTTTGGAGAAGATTCTTGGTATACAGACTCAACCAGCATCAGGGATGCCAGTTCTGCCCACTACAGAACATCTTGGACTGATATAGAAAACGAGCGTGTAATCAAATGTCAGCACTTTCAGCTCCAATGGGAGAATTCAAACACAGAGCTGCCGTAAGTATCTTTCACTAGTTCTCACCTGGATCCCCTTGCCATAACGGTCAAAAGCAGCGTTACTGCACTGGGCTATGAACCCAGCATGGCTTGGTTTTAATGGAGGAAGTCATGCTCTTTCCATAACGCTTTACTTTCCCCCAACGTTTTGCGTCTCAGCATCTGCACAAGTAGCAGTATCGACTTGCCCCACTTTCCCAGCCTCGTTTCTATATTTCGAGAACAAAGCACTTCACTGCATTCTTGCCTATGAAGACAAAAGGTTTGGTTGCACAAAGATTTTGGTTGCTGAAAATTATGGGTCCAATTTTGCTTCCTGATATTCAATAAGGTTTTGCAGGACTGCACTCGTGCATATGAGGGCTAAAACTGAACTGAAATTTCGCTATTATAGCACCTCTTTACATGACCCATCTCTTTAATTATATTCTTTCTGGAGATTTCACTTGGCCTTTTTGTCACATAATTTACAGGTGAATTTGGATTGGATGTGAGCCAGAAATGACCGTTCTCTATAGTGGGCTGCATCTGCACACGCCTCTTTAGCCTTCTCTCGTAGGCATTTGTAAAGCACCCATCACTGTAATATCTAGGATCTCAATTCTGATAAAGTCTGGCTCCAGAGCCAAAACATATGGCAGAGTTGTGTCATAAATCTAGATCCAGACACTCCGAACATCCAGCCATGCGCCTTGTCTATTCTAGACAAAGTGCCCATCACCTCACTGCACGGGACTTGAGTTCTGGGGAAACAGGGTGTGAATACAGACTCAAACTGTCTCTCAGAGTTGCGTTCCCCATGTCACAGAAGGTGTTTGGAAAGTTTAAAAAAAAAAACTAAGGAAAAATAATACTTGAAAGCTGAGTCCTCGGACCCAAGAGATCACAAAAAGGACGCTCTCAATTTTGGGCAATTGCTGCACTTGATAAACCATGAGAAACATGAAGTAACTCGGTGCAAACATTAATCAAATCAGTGAGACACTAGAAATCTCTCTAGTTTATTTGGTGGTGTTCTTCTTGGCTCCTTGCAAGACAAACATTTGCAGACACACTTAAAACTTAGCCTATGTTTGCTAGACTGGCATGCAAGCTGGTGCAATGGTCTGGGGAGAACCCTCAATCTCTCCTCACCTGCTCCCCTATTCCCTTTTAGGGATACAGGCATACAATATTATAGATTCCAGCACGGACTTAACTATTAATTCTCTTTGGGATATTTCATATGTTAAATTATATGAATTTTACTGCCATTTAAGGATGAATTGTGCAGAATTTACTTCATCCCTGTTTGGAAGTCCTTCTCTATCCTCCTCCCCTTTTTTAGTTTTGATGCACATTAGATGGTATTTACAGGCAAAAAGTAGAGATCAGAATGGGATAGTTTAAAAAAAGCAGACGTGCGTGCTGCAAGTTCCAGGTTTCTTTTGCTGGCTGCAGATTTCAAAACACCAAATCTAAACTATGCTAACCTCTAGAGAAAAAGAGAAAGCGGATATATTCGTGGTTCTAGGCTTTGCAACTAATCCATTGGGCCCGATCTTCGGCTGGTATAAACTGTCCAAGCTCCACCAGCTGTCTATCTCAGGCCTACATCCTGGGAGGGAAGCTCAATTGCACCTGGGGAGTTTTATCGTCAGTAAATAAAACAATGAACTGATTTTTTTTCTTTTTAGTGTAAGCAGGGGCTGAACTACTGCTTGCAATCAGCCAGCTAAAAGAAGAGAGCAGCCCTGGGTGTGAATATGCTCACTCAAATTGTTTAGCCCTGCTAGATAATTAACTGTTGATATGTAAATACAGCTCATGCCGGGATGGGGAAGGAATCCGGGGTGTGGTCATGTAAATCCAATTCAGCCAGGGCTGATGGAGGATCGGTTGTTAGAATGGAATGTGGTGTATTGTAACTAATTTGGCTGTTGTGGGGTCACAAACCATGCTACCCCTAACTGTAGGGACTGTAAAATATGACACCAGTGCTTACAGGAGAGACACCATCACTGTGAGGGGTCTCAGATAAACAAGCCTCCCCCTTCCAGAGCTGAGTAAACTGAGTTTGGGGGAAAGGGTTTGAACCAGCCTGCTTCATGCCTGCAGCTGTAAGACTGGTTCAACCTGCCTCTTCCCCCCACCCCCTTGTTCTAAGGCAGGGGTGGCTAACCCGTTCCACATGAAGAGCCACAATAACAAAGGAGACAGCATGAAGAGCCGGGGCAAAGTTGTTGAGGGGGAAAAAAAGCCGCATTGGGGGAAAATAGGTGCTGGTACATCCGTCCTAGGGCATGACTTGCTTTTTCTTGTTTGTTTGTTTAACAACTTTTTCCCAGGTCTTTGCAGCCCTACCCTTTTTTTGGGGGCGGGGGAGCCTCAACAACTTTGCCCCAGCTCTTCACGCTGTCTCCACTGCTATTGTGGCTCACAAAAAAAGCACTGGGAAGGGGTGAGAGGTGCAAGCTCTGGGAGGGAATTTGGGTGCAGGAGGAAGTAGAGAAGAGGATGCTGTCTCAGGGAGGGGGCTCCAGGCTGGAGCGTGTTTGGGTCAGAGGGAGGGTTGGGGTGCTGAGCAAGCCACAGGCTTGTGGCTGTGAGGGTGCAGGAGTTTGGGCTGGGGTGCATGAGGGGCTCAGGGCAGAGAGGCTGGGGCTACGTCTACACGGCACATGTGTTCTTGCACAAGTATATTTACAGTAAAGTGTCAGAACAGAGGGCTTCTTGCCCAAGAAGGCTTATTCCTCTCCCCACGAGGAATAAGCCCTCTTGCGCAAGAGCTCTTGCCCAAGAAGGCAGTGTGGACGGGCAACAGGGGTTTCTTGCGCAAGAAACCCCTATGGCTAAAATGGCCATCAGAGCTTTCTTGCACAAAAGAGCATCCACACTGCCATGGACGCTCTTGCGCAAAAGCACATGGCAGTGTGGACGCACTCTTGCGCAAAACAGTTCTTGCGCAAGAAGCCTGCAGTGTAGACATAGCCTGGGAGTATGATAGGCTCAGGACACAGATTTGCAGTGTGTAGGTGGTGCAGGAGTGTTGTGGCAGAAGACTGGGAATGTAGGGGTGCAGGAGTTTGGGGATGTGAGAGGCTCAGGACAGGGGGTTCCAGTGTATGATAGGCTCAGGTTTGGAGTTGGGGAGCGGGGGGGGGGAGGGAGTAGGAGTGTTACGATCAGGGCTCAACAAATCAGTGTATCTACTCGCCCACGGTGAGTAGATTTCAGCCAGTCACCCCATTCACCGGTGGCACGCGCATGCGCAATGCCGGTCTGGTGCATGCGCAGTGCGGGGCTGGCAAGTGGATTTTGCCGTGGCTTGTCAAGCCCTGGTTATGATGCTGTGGCCAGATAGGAGCTTGGTCCCAATTGGGGGTTTGTTGGCCAGGCTTCATTTTTAAATAAAATATTATGTCAAACACAAAATGTTTCAGCATTGTCTTTATTTATGAGAGGGGCGGGGAACCAGTTTTGAGTCAGGGGTGTCTGACCCACAGAAAAGTCAGTCAGGGCCACACAAATGAGACGCAAAAAAACAACCGCTCCAAAACCCCCCAAGCCTCACTAATGTGGCCCCAACTGTGCTGATGGGGGTAGGGGGCAGGGTACTCATGGGGGGGAGTCTGGCCAGGAGAAGGGGACAGACACACCTGGGGCCAGTACCTGGGGATTCCGGGTCTCAGGAAGCACGCTGGCTGCTCTTCCCCTCCCCTCCCCCAGGCACCCTCCCCCCTGCTCTAACCTAATCTCCCTCCCCTTCCCCAGAGCCAGGCACCAACCCCCCTCTATACCAATCCCCCTCCCTCCAGCTCTAACCTAATTATCAGGTCCTGGAGCCACCGCCTCTGCCACTACAGCCACGCATCTACCTCCAGGCGCTGGGGCACATGCACTGAGCGGCCAGCGTGCCGTGCGCACCCCCCCAATTCCCCACCCCTCCCTTCCCTTCCTCAGAGCCAGACACCTCCCCTCCCTGCTCTAACCCAATCCCCCTCCCCCACTAATCTTACGCCCAGGTCCCGGAGCCGCTGCACCCGGAGCATCTGCCGCTGCCCACACTCAGCGGCCAGCTGCTAGCACGTGTAGGCTGGGATGCTGTGTACGACCCAGCCTGCATGTGCAGGATATGATGTAGTGCGCTGGGGGCCGTAAGGTGAACAGCACGGGCCATGAGCATGCATGCGGCTCACAGTGGCCCGGCCGTGAGATCAGCTGACCTGGCCACCCCTGTTCTAAGGATAGACCTAAAGCATCAGGAGTCTTTTTGCTATTCCAGTGGAAGCTGGAATCTTTTGCCAGACTAGGTGGTGGCTAAAGAGTTGAAATCACTAAGAGCTGAAGTCACTGGTTTGGCCTGGAGCCAGACCCACTGCGGCCAGCAGAGCAGCTGGCGGGAACGACCGGCGGGTAGGAGCAGCAGCAGGAGGCCAGCAGAGCGGCTGGTGGGAACGGCAACTGGCCAGTAGGAGCAGTGGCAGGCGGCCAGCAGAGAGGCTGGCGGGAGCAACCAGCCAGCAGGGGCAGCACACAGGTGGCATCACATCAGGCTCTACGAGGGAAGTCATCAGGGTGATGTGTCTGGGTCCGCACTGACTGGACAGAGCTGTAAGTGGGGCGTTTGAAGTGGGGTACGGAAAAAGTTTGGGTATGTGAATGGGACCCTTACATTGTTGGACCGCTGAGCCTGAGAGGCAAGGGACATTGCTCAATCCATTTGAGCTGGGATGTTTACTCATGGGTTGGTTATGAACTCTGGTTATGGTATTTTCCCAAGCTAATGCTATGTGACTCCTCTCTCTTTCATTAAAAGTTCTTTTCTGCGCTCAGACTCTGCGCTTGCAAGTGGGGAAGCATTGCCTCTCAGGGGTGTGTGAATTTCCCAGGCTACTGGGTGGGGTCTCAAGCCAGTTGTGAGAGAGATGGATGAAAAGGGACCCTCTAGATATCGAAGCCAGCTCCGGCTGCTGCCGGTGCTACCTGGCAGAAGGGTTACATTAGTACAGATGCTTATTGCCTATTTACAACTGAGGAGAATATCACAGCTCTAACAAGCACAGTGGGCAAGAAACAGAGAGATGTCTCTGTACCCAGAGATTCAGAGAGATGTATGTCTAGACAGACAGGGGGGATGAAAACAATACAACTGTAATGAGCCTCACACTGTCTTTGATAGCTCTTCAAACATTTACTTACTGTTGGAAGGGCTCAGTAAAGAAATAAAGCATGATGGTGGTGCAAGAGATGTTACTGTGAAACAGAGGATGAAACTTTACTATCTAAATTCAAGTGTAGATTCAAACCACAGAAAAGCAAGAAGGAGAATTACTTTTCACTTTAGGTTTAATTCTGTGATCATAATTTAGTGCAGCTGTCGCCACACTTTTTTGTATGAAGCCATTAAAACTGCACACACAAGCCTGAAAGCAGTTAATGATCTGCACAGCATGTAATTAGTACAAAATGTTTGTGCTACACTGGGTGACTTGGAACTGTTATCATCAGATGAGTGGCAGAGTACTACCACCTCCCTGATTCTCCTTGCTCCTTAACTTCTCCAAAAATCTAGAACTAGCTGTGCAATCTCAACTTTGTCAAGAAAACCACAATGTAACTTCAGTGCTGATTAGGAAACTTCAAAGATTTAAGCGAAACAATCATATTCAGCTCTTCCAGGAGCACGGCCTGAGTGAAGAGGGAGGAAAACAGTGTGGAAAAAGAGAGATTTTTCTCCCTTGTGACTCTATGTTTATAACTATCCCACCAGCCATTCTATTCTCCAAAATGGTAAACAGGAAGGTATCTGATATAGTACAAAAGGGAGATGGGTGGGGAAAAAACACAAAAGCAACCAATTTTCCTGCTAAGTTGCTGCCTTATTTTGGTCTACAATTTCAATATGGTGCAGAAACTGCTGGTTAGATAAGTCACTTGGTCAGGCAATCATTTAGTGGTTTTTAAGTTTGTAGACATCATGGGTGCAATGTCTTTGAAATCACACCACCCACCTGCTCCTTCCTGGCATTACCCAGGGCAAAAGAGCTTCCATCAGTTCACAAGTCAATCATTTACATCATGAATGTTAATGATCCCAAACAGAACCCCATCCCAGTATTCCTTCAGGGCTTGCATTTAGGGATGTAAATGGTTAACTGGTAAGCCTCACCTGCAACAGGTTCCAATTAACTGTAGGGGCTGGAGCAGCTCCCTGCTTGCACTGCAAAGGGGGCAGCACCAGCTCCGCAGGCAGGGGCTCCCTGGGAGAGAGGTTCGCTGCGAAGCTTTATACTGAAGAGCCCACAGCACATGTAACCGCTAGGATTTTTTAGCGGTTAGACAGTTACATTTTTAAATGACTTTTTACATCCCTGCTCCCGTTACATGTCCGACGGATGACAGAGAGGTGTGCTTAAGAGCTTAGTCCAGTTTCCAATCTCTGTTCCAGGGGTCACTTCAGTGGCATCACACTCTGGGTACACACTTTTGTGATCTGGCTAAAACCTGTCTTTGTACCTTGTACCTAGTTAGGGCACCTCATACACCAATACACCAGGCCGCTTTTTATTAGGTTCTTTAAAAAAAAAGAATTCTAGAGAGAGACGTACATGCTCAGAGTTGGTCTACCCCCCGAAGCGGGCAGCAGCTAGTTTTAACACTGGAGCATC
>CM064345.1:26683761-26720096 GCA_032595735.1 Pelochelys cantorii | reverse complement strand
CCCTGCCCTCTCCAAACCTTTCCATGGACTATCGGTTACTAATGGACACTCGCCACTAATGACATTATTACACCCCACCCATTTTGCTAGGGCTGCAGCTGGGGAGAACAGTTTCATTTGAATAATTAAACAGATTAAGCATTTGAACTGTCCCATGTTAGTTGATCAAATTTCAGTTTAAATAAAGGAAAACATTAGAGCCAGAACAAAAGGTTTCAGTGCTGCTTTATTTATGGCAGGGGTGAGGAACCTTTTTTGGGGCAGAAGCCACTGACCCACAGAAAAACCGGGGGCCACAAAAGTGAGAAACAAAAAACTCCTCCAAAGGCCCCCAGCCCTCTCTGATGTGGCCCCCAACTAAGACACCTCACTCCTCTGGCGTTCCAGCCCCCATGGCGTGAGGGGAAGGGACAGGGAGGACTGAGGTTCAGATTTACTTTCTTAGGGATGCAGAGTTAGTGGATTTTGTGGACCTGCTTAGTCTCTGGGGTGGGGACAACTCTGAGGGGTTCAGTGTGCAGGACAGGGCTGCCAGCGAGTGGGATGCAGGACGGGGTTAGGAGGGCAGGATCCGGAAGGGAGTTTGGCAGCAGGAGAGCGTGTGGGGTGGGGGTATGAGAAGCAGTTTGGGTGCCGGAGGGGGTTGGGGCAGTAACTGGGAAGGCTGAGCCTGGAGACCCAGGACAAGCTCTCAGCTGCATGGGAGCAAGGGGTAGAGCTGGGAAATTGACTTGTTTGCCGCTTGTGGGTTACTGACCCCTCGCTGAAGATGTTTGCTAGTAACTGGAAGGTGCCACAGGGCTCATGTCCAAACAGGTGCACACGACCTCATTATCGGTGCACAGGACAAAATTGACTCACCTCATGGATGGAAACTCTTATGCTGCGTCTAGACTGGCATGATTTTGCGGAAATACTTTGAACGGAAAAGTTTTTCTGTTCAAAGTATTTCCGCAAAAGAGAGTCTAGATTGGCATGGATGCTTTTGCGCAAAAAGTGCTTTTGCGCAAAAGCATCTGTGACCAGTATAGACACACTTTTGCGCAAGAAAGCTCCGATGGCCATTTTAGCTATCGGGCTTTCTTGCACAAATAATTAAGGTGCCTGTCTCCACTGGCCCTCTTGTGCAAATATTCTTGTGCAAGAGGGCGTATCCCTGAACGGGAGCGTCAAAGTATTTGCACAAGAAGCACTGAATTCTTACATTAGAACGTCAGTGCTCTTGTGCAAATTCAAGCGGCCAGTGTAGACAGCTGGGAAGTTTTTGTGCAAAAGCAGTTGCTTTTGCGCAAAATCTTGCCAGTCTAGATGCACCCTTAGAGGGAACAGTTTAGGTGGAGCCCATTATTCCTGAATAGGCTCCCCCTCTCCCAAAAGTGTCCCCTACCTCCTTCCTCTTTTCCGCAGGCAGTGCCAGCCAGGGGCTAAGTGCTTCCAGGGTCTCCTTCCCTCTTTCCAACAGGCAATGGGCTGGTTTCTGCAGTGCAGGGGGTGTCACGTTTGTCTCACAGGGAGCAGTTCCCTGGCTAAAAGTCAGGCAGGCAAAGTCCAGCCTGTAACACCCAGAGGAGGGGATTCACCTGCCTGGGGAAGGCAGGAACAGACCAGCACTTGGGAGCTTGGCTGCCAGCTGCTTAGCACATCTGGACACAGAAGAATCCCAAGACTTGGTTCTGCCAGGCAGCAGTTTCCCCTCTTCTGTTTCTTTTCAGCTCACTGCAAACTGCCTCCCAGCTGTGTTATACCAATAAAAGCAAGCAGGATCTTATGAGGGGGATAAGGCAAAAAGCCACATTTACTGTAAAAATAATAATAAAGAATAAAGAAAAGATAGAAGCAAACAACGTTGTTTAACTACTTATTCCTATCACTACTTAACCCTTATACACTTATATATATATATGTATATATATATATATATATATATAGATATATAGATATATATATAAACATTCATTCAATCATTCATCTATTCATTCAGGTTCTGTGTAGTTGTTATAGTTACCAGCCTGGAAGTTGCTTGTGACAGAGTACTGGCCAGGTATTCTGTACACAAGTGATGGTAGTGGGGAGCGAAGTCCTGATCAGATGCGCATCTGAAGCTCCTGGTAGGCTGGCAGCAGAACCTTGGACTCTGACTGCATAGTCTTTTGGTCCAGTCTTTATAGGAATTTCTTCCTATGCCAGTCTATGGGAATTGCTTTGTCATGCTGATGTCTACAGGGTGGCTTCCAGGTGCTCGTCAGTGATCTCATAGGGTGGACCGCTATTCTCTAGTTTTTCTCCACTTGACACCTTTTGGTTGCACTGGCACCTGATGCCTTCTTCAGCCCTTTGATACTGTATTCTCAGGCTGGCACCTCTCAAACCATTCATTCATTGTCCAAGCACTCTCTCTCTTACATACATTCCCTAATTAATGTTTCACATACAGTATTTTGTATAATAATAATTTTACATATACAAGAGTTGTAGTTACAAAAAGTTACAAAAGTTTCTGGGTGGCATTTCTTAAAACACTCTCTCTGTGAGTGCTGAGTTAGTTACTGTTATAGTTACAATGTTTTGCTTTGCGATTAGGGTTAATTGGTTCACAATGCTTTGAAGAGAAGGGGCGTCAATTGTGTAACAATGCCCTTAATCAATTATAGGGCTTGGCTCCCAGAGCAGAGTTAGTGGCTTGACAAGCAGCCACTTGCAAAAGTTTGAGCATGCCCTGGGACACAGAGCGGGGAGCTGTTTCTGGCTACATAGTATTATATTCTTAACAAATTATATTCTAGCGGGGCAATAATTATAAATCTAAACATTTAACAATCTTAACAAATAATAATAATAATAATAAATCTAAACACTGATATGCTTCTTCTACTTAACAAACTTATACTACTTAGACTTTCAGTTGTGGGGAACAAATTATGGGGAGTCACTTACACTTGGGGGAATCATTTATTTTTAATACTTTAATATGTTATCCCTACAGCTGTGGGTGAGGCTGAGTGTGTGTGAAACCAGCTGCGCTTTGGATGATTTTGTTAATTGCTTAAAAAGCCTCATGCCCCTCTTCTGCCTGGGGAGGTGTCTGTAATAGACGCCTAGTGTGACATCACCCTTGGGTTTTACCCCTATTAACCTAACCCAGAGACTCCCGACAAGTCTGTCTCCTGTGTCCATCTCCGCCTCAGGCCAAGTGTTCGCATGTTTCATAGCTAAGGAAACTCCTCCTCCCTTTTTCCCTGCCTGCCTTTCCTGAGCGAGCTGAACCCTTCTGTGCCAAAATTCCAGTCGTGTATTATCCCACCAAGTCCCTGTGATACCAACACATATTACCCATAGTCCTGAGTGTCTGTACCAGGGTCTAAGACACAGATTAGCGTTTGCTTCCCAGTGGTCCCTTGTCCCTCCTTTATCTCTGCTATTACAGCTTGTGCTCTTTCCTGTTTCTGCCCCATCTCCCAGGTATCCATGTGATTCACTTACCTGTGGGCTTTGGGCACCTGCCCCCATCAAACCTAGTTAGCCAGTCTGCATCCAAATATTCTTCCCTTCCTCTACAGGTGAACCCCATCCCTGCTGAGCAGCCCTTCCTGCAACAGCATCCCATGGTCTAGGAAGCCAAAGCCCCCTGCCCACAGGGCTGTAGCTTTCTGTGCTCAGGGAGCCAGACCCTGCCAGGGCTGGAAGGCTGGAGGGAAATGGGGAATGGCTGCACTTTGGGATTCAAAGGTGTTGTCTAGGACCATAGAGTAGAACAGTTTTAAAGCAATTTTATGGGTGGGCACCATGGCTTAGCCTAACACATGAAAAGTTCCTGGTTCGCAACCAGGCAGAAACACAGGGCCTTCTCGTCTTGCAGCTCCCCTTGGTGCCCACAAGGCAGTTCGGGTACATCTACACTTGCACCCTCTTTCGAGAGAGGGATGCCAATGAAGACATTCAAAATAGTAAATGAAGCCGGGATTTAACTATCCCGCGTGATATTTGCATTATGGCACTATTTCAAAATAACAGATGCTGTTAAGGTGCGGGTATTTCGAGAGAACTAACTGGTAAACCTCATCATATTAAAGGGGTACTTGCGGCAGGCACCATGGCTTAGTTGGTTAAAGCGTCTGCCTCATAAACAGGAGAGACTGGGCTCAACTCCCAGTGGTGCCTCTTCATAGCCCTTGCTCACATTTTCCTATGTCCTTGTGGGACACAGAAGAGGCCTCCCCTGGTCACCCATGGAACTGCTGGTTCAGGAAAAGGCTGATGCGGGAGGAGCCTTGGAAAGAAGGAAACCCACAAGCCTGGAGCCGGTGCAGAGGCTGCTGTGACTGGCACTGGCAAGACAGGGCTAAGACTGCAATTGCTGGGACAGGAGAGCCAGCACCACCTGCCCTTGTGATTCCCTGGGGGCATGAGCACCTAGAGAGCCTGAGGGTGCAACCTCTGCAGCCTTAGGGTACATGGCCATCAGGTGCTCCTCAGTTGTGGTTTCCTTCTTCCCAACACTCCTCCCCAATCAGCCTTTTCCTGAACCAGCAGTTCCATGGGTGGCCAGGGGAGGCCTCTTCTATGTCCCAGAAGGATATAGGAAAATGTGAGCAAGGGCTATGAAGAGGCACCACTGAGAGTTGAACCCAGGATCTCCTGTTCACTAGAGCGGTGCTTTAGCCAACTAAGCTATAGTGCCCTCTCCTGGCAGTTTGGTGAGACTCTTCTATTCTATGGTCCCAGACAACACCTCTGAGTCCCAAAGTGCAGCCATTCCCCATTTCCTTCCAGCCCTGGTGGGATGCGTCTAGACTGGCAAGTGTTTGTGCAAAAGCAGTTGCTTTTGCGCAAAAACTTGCCAGCTGCCTACACTGGCCACTTGAATTTGCGCAAGAGCACTGACGTTCTAATGTAAGAAATCAGTGCTTCTTGCGCAAATACTTTGACGCTCCCGTTCGCGCAAAAGTCCCTTTGCGCAAAAGCTTTTGAGCAAAAGGGCCAGTGTAGACAGCTCAGATTTGTTCTGAGCAAAAAAGCCCCGATGGCTAAAATGGCAATCGGGGCTTTCTTGTGCAAAACCGCGTCTAGATTGGCCACGGACGCTTTTCCGCAAAAAGTGCTTTTGTGGAAAAGCATCCGTGCCAATCTAGACGCTCTTTTCCACAAATGCTTTTAACGGAAAAACTTTTCCGTTAAAAGCATTTGCGGAAAATCATGCCAGTCTAGACGTAGCCGTGGTGTTTGGCTCCCTGGGCACAGAACGTTACAGCTCAGTGGGCAGAGACTCTAACATGCACATCTCCTCTAGCCACGGGACTATAGAGTTGGCCTTGAGTTTTGGCACAGTTGGGTGGAGGGAGAAGTGCAGCAGGGATGGTGGAGTTGGTCTTGAGGTTGGTCAGGGTTGAAAGAAGGCAGCTGTACAGTGAACATTAACCATCTGGACTGGAAACCACTCCATCTCAGGATTTAGGTTGGAGTCCCCAGGTGGGGGCCCGGCATTCTTCAATTTGCTCCCTTCCTGAGGGCACAGAATGAATGAGAGGGAATTTCGTAACCCCACAGCAATTGGAGTTGGCCAAGGAGTTAGTAACAAATTTTTTGTCAACATTTAAGTACAGGAAAGGAAACCCTCAGGGGCGTTTCTAGACCGAGGTTCATTCAAGTGGTTTGTTTTTCGTGGACCTGCCCCTACTGCACCCCTAGAGACTCTGGAACAAAGAAGACACACGAGAAGAACCCAACTTTCTTCCTTTAGCTGTGACATGGACGGATCCAGCTCAGGTTTCACTCAAGGGGTCTGTCTGCATGTGAAGTACCTGTGACAGCCCCTGTGCTCCTCATCAGCAATGCCACCTACTTGGGGGAGCATGTGCCCTGAGACTTGTAGAAGGGACAACCCGGACAAACCAATGTTGTGCAGGCACCCTTTGCTAACTCAGCTGGCAGAGTTGAGGACTGTAGTGAGTACTTGACAAGTGATCTTTAGGTTGCTGGTTCAACTCCAGCTCAAGGGAACTGTCTTCTTCCCTCCGGCCTGGCCTTAGCAGAAGGTAACCAAGGTGTTTTCTTTGGGTCCATGTCTTCAGAGCCCTGCACTGCAATTGACAGAAAGATTGTGGGTACAAGGTGCCAATCACATTTCTTGGGCTGAGCAGGTTCTGTCCACACACAAAAGTAGATGTGCTATTTCAAAATACGCTATTTTGGAATCACTATTCGAGAACAGCTTATTCCAAAATAAATGTGCCGTGTAATCATAGCCAGAGAGATGAAGCAGCAGGAGGGAAGCCAGGTTGCAGAGGCCAGCCTGAGAGCTGAGTATCCCAGGTGCCCATGCAATAATTACTGTGTAGGTCCCACTGTGTAAGTGGCAGCACTCAGGATGCTGAATCCTGCAATCTGAATTCAAATCTCAGTGGGACCTGCTGGGGTGGGGCTTGTTGTTGTGAGGTTTTTCACACTGCATGGCTATGTCTATGCTGTGAGCTTTTTGCGCAAGAATGACTGTCCTTGTGCAAAAACTAGCGGAGCGTCTACCCTGCATGCGCATTCTTGCACAAGAAATTTACAGTAAACCAGTGGAAAAGAGGGCTTCTTGCACAAGAGTTATTCCTTTCCCCGTAACGAATAAGCCCTCTGGCACAAGAAGGCAGTGTGGACAGGCAACAGGGATTTCTTGCACCAGAATGGCCATTAGAGCTTTCTTGCACAAGAGAATGTCCATGCTGCCATAGATGCTCTTTTTAACAATGTACAGCAACTTGTAAGCTGGAAGGGACCTTGAGAGGTCAGCTAGTCCAGTCCCCTGCCATCATAGCAAGGCCAAGAACCATCCCTCACAGATTTCCCCAAAGCCCTGTAAATGGCCCCCTCAAGAATTGTGCTGACAACCCTGGGTTTAGCAGGTCAATGCTCACACCACTGAGCTATCGCTCCCTTTTAGATCAAGGGACATGGCCGTGCGGACCTGCTCTTGCACAAGAACTCTTGCCCCAAACAGTTCTTGGGCAAGAAGCCTGCAGTGTATCTGGAGCCTAAAGTTTTTCATATTTTTTGTTTTAAAAATATTTCAAACCATTGTTCAGTGTTCCCCAGGCTTGGAATCGTGCTGCAGCTGCCTCCGTCGCTACGGTCACTTTTTCCATGTGCACTGGCCTTCTGTCTGGGTGCTGCCAGGGGGGTGAGAGGTGGCAGGTACCGATGGGTAACAGGTGCCAAGGTGCATAAAGAGAAGCCAGCACCCGCATCTCTGCAAGTGACCTTACTGAGCACACCTCAGCTTTTAGGAAACACTCTCCTCCTGTCTGCGCCTGTGTCAGTGTTTGCTATTGAGGGGTTCTGTCTGGGGGAAAATGGCAATTCTAGGGGACACTTGCCCAGTGTTCAAACATCTCACAGCTGCCATGGCAAAAAGGAAACCAAAGAGACTTTGCATCTACCAGGAAACATCACAACTGTCACCAGAGATGGTATCTGAACCCACCATCCATTGCTTAAGAAGCCAATGTTTTGCCCATTAAGCCACTGGGGCCCGCAACTAATATTTCAAAGACAGAAATTCCCTCTTCCAAATGAAACAAAAAACAGGACTATGTAGAAAATAGGCATGACCATATATACCAAACAGATACAATCAAAAAAAGTGAACACATATAAAAAGGACAAATCAAATTTCAGAACAGAGGGGGGATATGGTCATGCCACTTTTCTTCCACAATTTGATCTGAGGAAGTGGGTCTGGCCCACGAAAGCTCATCACCTAATAAACCATCTTGTTAGTCTTTAAAGTGCTACATAGTCCTGTTTTTTGTTTCAGCTAGACTAGACTAACACGGCTACATCTCTATTACTCTTCCAAATGCACATTCCCCAACTTTAGGTGCCAGATTTCAGCTCTTGGAAGGAGCCAGAAACACAGGAGGGGCTGATCACACCCTCTCTGAAAATCAGCTCTCAGGAGACACCTCCAGCTGCCCCCAGAGTGTGGATCACTCCACAGTAGCCAAGGATGAAAGTTTGGGCAGGTTTGGGGCGAGGGAGAAGTGCCACAAACATTGATCATCTGGATTGTAAATCCCTAGGTCTTAGGGTTTGGGTTGGAGTCCCCAGGTGGGGCCCTGCCTCTTTTGGTTTGGTCCCTTCCTGAGGGCACAGAATTAACAAGAGAGAATTCCTTCCCCCACAGCAATCTGAGTTGGCCAAAGAGGAAGTAACAAAATGTTTGTTCACCCTAATGAGGTGACCTGATGCCTAAATTCCTGCTGCCTCACGACTGCCTGCAGGGGCCTGGCTCCCCAGCCCAAGCCACAGAGGGAGGCTCAATAGCTCCCGAAAGCCTGGAGCATGTGTCTGGCACACAGAGCTGCTGCCAACTGCCTGGTTGCCTGCTTCAGTGGCCCAGCAGCCGCCCCCTGAACCCAAACTTGCTCCTGCTCCTCCAGCTTCTCTCCCTAGAGGCACCCCACGGCTGCTGAGGCCCCTGCGCATGAGGCAGTGGGATCATCCGAGGCAGGCGCCAGTCCCAGCCCCATCCCTGAGCCCCACCTCCCCCTTCCTCCCCTTTCCACCAGCCTCCTCCCCCCTCCCAGGTTCTTTCCCCAGCCCCTCCCCAGTTCTACATTCCCCACATAAAAACCAGAGAGTTTGTTCTTTCCACAGGGAAAAGTCCTGTTTGTGTTACCAGCAGGGCGGTGGGAGGGGGGAGAGGAAAGTGGGAAGGGTGGGCAGGGGGGCAGGGAAGACACAGAGGGGCAATGCAGAAGCCCCTTGTAGGAACATCCGGGGAGAGTCTCACAGGTGTCCTTGTCTGAAACTCTCCCTCAGGGCTGCTTGGATGCACAAGCCCCCTGATGGGCTGCTGGATGGCAGCCGTGTGCTGCTGCTGAATGACCCTTGTGAGCTGCTCAGCCTCTGGCCCCCACCCTGGCAGGATCGTCTCCGCCTTGTTCTCACAACTATTCTGGAGGACACTTGGGTGACGTTTGACTCGCCAAGGTCCAGCCAGGGGAGCAGACAGCAGAACCTCCCTTTGAGGGGCCAAAAGGCACCTCCACACCAATGCTGAGCCTGCCCAGGAAACATTCCTTGCTTTAGGGCTGTCCTGTGTAGGGCATCATCAGCCCAGGGAGCAAAGGGCAAGCAGCATCCCCCCTCGATGTACAGAGGCAGGTCCATGTCTCCAGCCCTGAGAGTGCAGTCAGGGGAAAGTGCTGGAAGGCATCTTCTGGTAGAGCCTGAAGCTATGAAATATGCCGGCATCAGGCGCCTTCTCTGAGAATAAACATAGCAGTTCACAACTACACACTTAACAGAATCTAAACTAGTTCTGATATTCCACAACAAAGAACAGAATACAACACAATCAGTGCAGTTTAAACACCTCCAACATGACCACATACAAACACCTGTCCCCAACCTCTCTCTTAACTTCACTGGGTTTGGAACCCATGCCTCTTGTCTAGCGAATGCTACTTAGTTTATGGCGAATCCCTCTGTCATAAACAGTTCCACCATTCCATTGTCCTTGATTCACATAATCAGGGTAACAACACTTTTATCCCCCCTGCCTCAATAACAGAGAGACTGGGGATCCCACAGTGGCCAAAGTGACCATTTGGGCTGCTGTGAGCACGTACTAGGCTGGGTGGGTGTGTCTATGCAAATTAGGTGTATCTATGCAAATGAGATCAGCCTCTGAAGTCTCTTTGCACCACTGGCCCCAGTTCACCACCAGTTGTCAGGGTAGAGCTTATCCTGACCCTGCTTACATTGGTTTGTGTAAATCCTTGAATATTGATCTTCTTGCCCCTCTGACTCAATTCTTTACTTTGTACTTCTTCACTTTCTCAATGTAAGGACTTTGGAGAAAACTCTCAAACATCTGCTCCAATGGTACAATGGATCCGTACACAGTATTTATAAAGCAGTGCGTATAGGAGACATGCTGAGGTGGTGAATTGAAACCTCACCTGGAGCAGTGTTTTTCAGTCCCTACTGGGCTGCCCTTTTCTAGTGAATGCTGTTGGAGCTGGGATTCCAGCTCAAAGGAGGCTATCAGTCAAAATGCCCCCTTCACATATTATGGCCTCATCGGACTGAATGGTGGGTGGCCAGGGAAGGTCCTTCTTGCTTCCAGGGTCTTGTTGCTGGTCTTCTCCCCTTACCCATCAGCAGCTGCTGTCCCTTTCAGCCATTGAGTCAGCTCAAGCAAGGAAGGTAGGAAATAGGGCAAAGTCACCAGACAAGCTGAGAGAGGCGGGGAAATTCTGATCTCTGCATCTCCCCTATGTGAGGGTTTGTCTATATGTCATTCCTCTTTCCAGAGAGAAATGCAAATTCAGCTGAGTGACATTGCAAATGAAGTGGAGATTTGCATAATCATGTCTGGCTGCTATTTCGAAATACCCTATTTTGAACTAACAGGCGCTGTCTAGACACAGTTATTTGGAAAGAAAACCCTTCTTTCAAAATCACCCTTACTCCTTATGAAATGAGGTTTAAGGGTTATTTCTGACTAAGGGTTTTCTCCTGAAATAAGTGTATCTCGACAGCGTTTTGTATTTCAAAATAAAGTATTTTGAAATAGCACCAGTCTGTGAATATGCAAATGAAGTGCAGGATATTTAAATCCCAGCTTCATTTCCAATTTTGAGTGTCTACATTTGCATCCCTTGCAGGTTCTCTGGGCAGTGACACCTCAAGGGAATGACAAGGGTGCGTGGAGCTGGCTCTCCTGTCCCAGCAATTGAAGTCAGAGCCCTGCCTTGCCAGTGCCAGTCACAGCAGCCCCTGCACCGGCTCCAGCCTTGTGGTTTCCTTCTTCCCAATGCACCTCCCCAATGAGCCTTTTCCTGAACTTGCAGTTCCATGGGTGGCCACAGGAGGCCTCTTCTGTGTCCCAGAAGCACACAGGAAAACATGAGCAAAGGCTATAACAAGGCACTGCTGGGATTTGAACCCAGGATCTCCTGCTGACAAGACAGACGCTTTAACTAGCTAAGCCATGGTGCCCTTCTTGGCTATAAACCCCATTATAGAGCTTTTCCAGGATACCTTTTGTATCTGTGAAAAACTCTGCTGCATTCATGGAATGGGTCGACTCTTTTAGAGCAGTTTCCAAAAAAATGGGCGTGTTCTTTTGGAAGGCCTGTATTCCTCATTTTATTAGGAATAAGGGCTCTTCCCAAGGAGAAGGTTTTCCCCACATTTGGGCCCGTGTAGATGGGCCAAATGTCAGAAAAGCCTCTTCTGAAAAAAGAAAAGTGTCTCCAAAACTGTTCGAATTTATGGTCCCACACAACACCTTTGAATTCCAAGGTGCAGCCGTTCCCCATTTCCCTCCAACCTTGGAGGGGTCTCAAGGCCTGTGCAGCCAAGAAATGTGATTGACAGCTCATACCCACAAACTTTTTGTCAATTGCAGAGCAACCTAAGGATTACTTGCCAAGCATGCACTACAGGCCAAGGTCAGGCTGGAGCCAGGGGAAGCAGGAGGCAGGAAGAGCCCCAGTCTACACAGCTCCTCTTTGCGCAAAAGCCTCTCGAGCAAAAACGGACCCCAATTAATTATGCAAATGAGCATGGCAATATGATAATCTGTACTTCATTTGCATGAGGTTTTGGGGAAGAGAGATGCAGTATGGAGATAGCCTAGGTGGTAGATAGACGTGAAGTAACATAGACTCAGGAAAAATCCCTGGTCTGCAATCCTTAGTTACACAAATTAAAAATAATCCACAAGCTCAGACGTGATTTCTAAACCCTCAGACAAGGAAAATAATAAAATCTGATGGACTAGGTAGTCCCCACGGGCTTTGCCTGCACCCTGCTCAGGTCCTGGGCATTTTCTGTCACTTTGCCAGACCAAATAACTAGCCCCCCACTGCTCTGGAGTCTCTGCCTCTCATGGGCCTTCTCATCCTCAGGCTCCGCTTTGTCTCCAGACAGACCCTGCTCTGCTACAGCCACCTCCCTCTGTCTGTCACTTCTAGAGCAAAATGCATCCCTTCATTCTGACTTTGTACAGCTGGGCTTTGTCTAGACTGGCGCGATCTTGCACCAGAGCTATGCAAATGAGGCTCAGCCGTGGAATATCGCTGAGCCTCATTTGCATAACTAACGAGCCGCCATTTCTGCAGAAGAGGATCTTGCGCAAGACGGAGCTGTCTACACTGCCCCTTCTTGCGCAAGAAAAACCCTTTTGCGCAAAGCCGTTATGCCTGAAAATAATCAGCATAACGGCTTTGCACAAGAGGGTTTTTCTTGCGCACGAAGGGGCAGTGTCGACAGCTCCGTCTTGCTGGAATCCTCCTCCTCATCCTGGAGCTGCTGGTCATCAGCGTTGTCGTCCTGAAGCTGCGGCCGCTGCTGCCCAGGTGTCTCCATACCAGACTCCACAACTGTCCCTGGAGACAGGGGTTCCCCAACCCCCAGAACTTGGTCCAGTTCCTCACAGTATGCACAGTGCTGCGGTGCTTCCCTAGTGCGGGAGCTGCGCTCACGGGTCCTCACATACCCCTGCCGCAATTCCTTGACCTTGGCTCTGACTTGGTCTAGGGTGGGGGGAGGTGGCCTTTCTTTGCAAGGCCATCAGCCATTCGGCCATAAATATCCGCATTCCTCCACCTGGACTGCCGGGCCTGCAGAGACTCCTCCTCGGACCACAGCTTTATCTCTGGCCCAGACCATGACAGCGCCCGGCACTTGCTGCCCCTTGCTTGGCCCTGCAATGTGTCCCTGGAAGGGCCAGAGGGGTCTCTGGGGGCTTGTGCCTGTGACATGGCTCTCCAAGAGGCAGGAAGCACTCAATCTTAGCCAAACTGCTGAGAAAAAATGTTTTGTGGCAAAAAACACAAGGAGAGCTCTTGTTCTGGATCGCTGGGCAACGCAGAGCATCCAGCAGCCACTCCTCCACCTCTTCCTTTGCTGCTCTTGAACTTCGCCAAAGAGCCAAGAAGCTATACTCTCCCACCCAATAACCTCTGGGATTCCTCTCCCACTCAGCTTTTGACACCATGGAGAGCTCAGGGAAGCCACTACCCCCACCTCACTGCTCCTGATCTTAGTCAAATGGCCAAGAAGTTATGGTTTATCCCAAACCACACGGGCACCCTCTTGCCTCCAGCTCGCCTCACGGTGGACTTGGACTTCCCTCACTAATTTTCCCGCACTGCCTTGGCACAGGCAGGGGTGGTATAGTGGTGAGCATAGGTGCTTTCTAAGCAGTTGAGGTGGGTTCAATTCCCAGCCAATGCAGAAAAAGGAGCAATGAGGCTTCTTACAAAAGTTTCACTTTAAGCCCCAAAAATGGGCACAAGTGTGTCCTATTGCTTCTCACCATTTTTCCCCAAGAGGCAGAAAGTGCTTGATCTTAGCCAAATGGCTGAGAAGCAACATTTCACAACAGGAGAACAGCTCTTGGACAAGTAGAGAGCACATGTGGCATTCACTTCCCTTCTTCTGCCTTGGGCTAAATTCAAGAGCAGCCAAGAAGCTGTATTCTCCCACCAAGAAACCCCTGAGACTCCTCTCCCCAGTTTCTTCCTAACCCCCCAGCTGAGTCCTTTCCTTCTAGGAACCTGCATTCCTGGCTGCAAGGTGGGGGGGTGGGTCTGGGCCCCTGCAGCCTTTGGATCCATGTGAGACATGATCCCAGGGAAACCATCCCCTGAAGCTTCTCCCTCTCCCATGGAGCTCAGGACAGGAGGTGTCTGTACGGTGCCAACGTGTGTAACACATGGCAACGTCTCTCCTTCCTCTGCCGGAGAGGGAGCCAGATCGTTCCCATGAAGTCACATACAGATGGGGCAGGGTCTGGAGAGGTGAAGCAGATGAATGGAAAAAGCAAGGAGAGCAGAGTATCAGCTGTCAGCTGAGAACTTCAGGGACCTTGCAGTGTGATAGTCCCATGGTGTAGGGAGCCGCACTCAGGACTCTGAAGCTGAGATCAAATCTCAGTGGGACTGTGTGAGGTGTTGGTGTTGGTTTGTCCCAAATCCTTGAAAATGTATCTTCTTCTTGCCCCTCCCTTACCCTTCCCTTCAATTCCATTTGTGCTTCTTGACTTTTTCAATCTAAGGACTTTGAAAAAATACTTCTTAAAGCACTGCTCCAGTAGCCCAGTGGGTCAGTGCATCATACTTATAGGGCAGTACTTTTAGGAGACATGCTGAGGTTGTGAGTTCAAACCTCACCTACAGCAGTGGTTTCCACTCCCTACTGGGCTGTTCTCTTGCAATGAGCCCTGGGGGAGCTGGGATTCCCCCCAGCTTCTTCCTGCTTATTACCCATCATTCCTCTGTGTCTATACCAGCATCTAAGACACAGACTAGATTTTGCTTCCCAGTGGTCCCACGTTCCTCCTTTATCTCTGCTGTTACAGCCTGCGCGCTCTCCCATTTCTGACCCATCTCCCAGGTGTCCATGTTATTCACTTACCTGTGGGCTCTGGGCACCTGCCCCCATCAAACAGGGTTTAAAGCCTCCTCACTAGGTTAGCCAGTCTGCATCCAAATACTCTTCCCTTCCTCGACAAGTGAACCCCACCCCTGCTGAGCAGCCCTTCCTGCAACAGCATCCCATGGTCAAGGAAGCCAAAGCCCTCTGCCCACAGAGCTGTAGCTTTCTGTGCCCAGGGAGCCAGACCCCGCCAGGGCTGCAAGGCTGGAGGGAAATGGGGAATGGCTGCACTGTGGGATGCAAAGGCATTGTCTGGGACAAGACAGAACAGTTTTAAAGTGTTCTCACAGGTAGGCATCAGGGCTCACTTGGCTGAAGTGCTGTCCCCATAAACCAGAGATCCTGGGCTCAACGCCCAGTGGGGCCTTGCTGTAGTATTTGTTCACATTTTCCTATGTGCTTCTGGGACACAGGAGGGGCATCCTCTGGCCACCCATGGAACTGCTGGTTCAGGAAAAGGCTGACTGGAGAGGCGCATTGGGAAGAAGGAAACCACAAGCCTGGAGCGGGTGCAGAGGCTGCTGTGACAGGTACTGGCAAGGCAGGGCTCTGACTGCACTTCTGGGTTAGGAGATCCAGTGGCACACACCTTTTTGATTCCCTGGGGTGTCAGTGCCCAGAGATCCTGCCAGTGCAACCTCTGCAGCTCTTGCAGCCATGGAGAGTCTGGGTACATCTACAGTGAAATTTTTTGCTAGCAGAGAATATGCTGAAGCACTCATTACCATTTGTCATGCTGTCATTTTCATATTCTCTGCCCGAGGCTTTTTGCGCCGGAAGTTTTTGCACAAAAAAAGTCATGTAAATGGCACCGTCTTGTGCAAAAAAAAAAACCCTTTTGCACAAGATCCTTATGCCTCAAAAAAGGAGGCCTTTTTAAAAACCTTTTGCACACAAAGCCTTGGGCAGAGAATATGCAAATGACAGTGCAACAAATGCTAATGAGCACGTCATTAGCATACTCTATGCCAGCAAAAGCCTGCAGTGTAGACACAGCCTCACTCTCCTCTCCTCTCCCTTGGGATGGGTAATGGCAACATGTGTAGCAACTGGGAGAAAATTCCCAGAGAGCGGCCCCATGGCTAAGCTGGCCCAGACACTTCCCAGGTACGGGGTAGTTGCAGGAAGCAGCCAACCCCCAGTGGTGCCTGGCCAATGTGTCTGCTCTTCCCACCATCCCACCGTATGTAGCTGGAATCGGCTTCCTTCAGCAGAGCTTGGCCATGTCCCCACAGCAGGAAGCCAAAGGCAGCAAAGGGCACACTTCTGGGCACTAGTGGGGTGCTCTCTGGGTCTTAGTTGGACTAAATCAAACTCCAGAAAATCAATTAAGAGCATTCCTCTCCAGCTGGACGTGATTCTTGTTCTGCACAGCACGGCCTGTGGAGACCAAAGACCTGCCTACGGGCATCCAGATCTCACCCTTTTTGAATGGACAGAAATAGAAACCAGACACACAGCAGGTTTGAACTGGTTCCAGCTGAGGGGCAGGACTGCCTGATTTATGTGCACTGGTGCTGGAGAACGTTAAGGGTTTGTATTCATTTAAAGAGTCCACATACAATAGAAATCCAGCCTACAAGCAATTCACTCTCAGTTTTCGCTAGGTTTTTAGAAAGAAAAGGTCTAGTCCTGGGGTCCAGCTTTAGTAGAACCAATGAGAGAACAAACTGTAATTTCCATTTTCTGAGGAGAAGGGAAGTTCTAGCCACATCAGCCCAGGGAGGAGAAAAAATAACCCTCCTCTAGCTGATTGTCCCCCGTCAGTTTATGTAACTTCATCTCCTTCCACAGCAGCTCCAGCTCTGAGCTACAAATATCAAGGTGTGGGGCCTGAAAGTTTTATTCTTTTTATATTTGTATTTTAGATTTAGTAATGTTGCCATTTAGGTATCTATCTCCTATATTTCCTTGTTTCAAAGTGTAGTGATGAAAATAATAGAGTTTTGCTATTGTGTCTGTGTTAATGAGACTAGAGGAATAGCAGGGTATTTCGATATTTCGTGCTGTGCAGACACCAAAGCATTTTCGAAATAAGCTCAAAATGACAACTTCTGTAGCTCAAATTGTGTGTCATATTTCAACCCTCTGTCTACTCTGCACCCTAAGTTTGAAATAAGATGCTACATCAGGGCTCTGTCTACACTACAGAGACAACGCTTTAGTCCAGAGAACACAGCTGCTCTTCTGACGTGCTTTTTGGGCATCCTTTTGTAGCTCATTTTATGAGGAAGAAGGGATGTTGCAAAAAAGGGTTTTTTTCCCCAACATTTGGCTCAGTGTAGACAGGCCAAACGTTGGAAAAGCCTCTTCTGAAAAAAGAAGCAGAAAAAGCCAAGCAAATTGGGGTTCACAATTTGCGTAGCTTTTTCCAGAAGAACAGTGCAGTGTAGACATAGCCTGAGTGTTGCACAATACTTGTATGAGACAGGGAGGAACAAAAGGGTCCCACCGCACCTGCAGCATTTCGAAAACAACCCCCACCCTCATCCCCATGTACCAGCCCCTGCCCTCACTGGGGTCCGCAGGGAACTGTCTGGATTCAAACACACCCCAGCGTCAGCCTAAGGATTCCTTGTTCTGTAAAAGCTGCCCTGGAAATCAGTGAGCAGCTGAAGTGACCATAGGGAGATGTGAACCCACAACTTTTGAACAACTGGTTTGGCTGATACTGGGCACCCCAGCTTAGATCGCCAACCCACTTGCTATTGCACCCCAGTGCATGATGGGCTGCTACATTGGCTATCTCTGCTCTCTTCTTCGCAGCCTGGCAATTGCTGCAGGAAAAGGAAGGGGAACCTGCTATGTCTTTTTCCAGAGAGCAGGTAGAAAGAGGGAGGAGCCACTGAGCCCCCTGACAGTGAAAGTAAGGGACAAGGACTGACCTGTAGCTGGAGAATGTGGGCATCCATCCCACTATCTCTCACATCTGAAGCAAGCACTCTACCACTTGAGCTAATTCCCCTGCCTATGGACAACACTTCTGCTTCACCCCCCTCGTTCCAGAGCCCACAAGGTCCCTGCAGCTGCCCAAGGCTCCTTTCTGAAAGGGCCACCTGTGAGACTGACACCCGTGGGCCGGCTCGATGGGAGGTTTAGGACGTGGTGCTCATATCACACAGGCGCGTCTTAAGAGCAAGCCCCTTGTTTCAAACCATAACGGGTTCGCTAAGCCATGGTGCCCTCCTCACCAGTGGGCTGTAAAACTCTTCTACTCTATGGTCCCAGACAACACCTTTGACTCCCAAAGAGTGACCATTCCCCGTTTCCCTCCAGCTTTCCCACCCTGGCGGTGTCTGGCTCCCTGGTCACAGAAAGCTACAGCTCAGTGGACAGAGGCTCTAACATGCACATCTCCCCCAGCCGCTGGGACCGTAGAGTTGGCCTTGAGGTTGGGCAGGGTTGAGGGGAGGGACAACTGCAGCAAACATTGATCACCTGGATTGTCAACCCCCTTGGTCTCAGGGTTTGGGTTGGAGTCTCCAGGTGGGGGCCTGGCCTCCTTTGATTTGGTCCCTTTCTGAGGGCACAGAATTAACAAGAGAGAATTCCTTAACCCCACAGCCATCTGAGTTGGCCAAGGAGTTAGTAACAGAATTTTTCTCCACATTTATGTCCTAGGGCGACAAGCTACCCAAGTCCTGAGACACACTCCCCTTCTGCTCCTGTCAGAGAGATGCCTGGGATGGTGCCTTGTGCTGGGTTCCTGAGGTCTCAGGTAAACTCTTGGCTCCTGCCCCTAGCCCTGCCACCACTGCATGGCTCAGCCTTACTCCTGGTGGCTGCTCTGCTCTGGAGTGTGACAGGATCTGGGTGAGAGGTTGAGGAGTCTGGGTCTGTCCCCAGAGGTCCATCCCTGCAGGGGGGAAATGCTGGGGATGTGATGTGGATCACCCCTCCTGTGTCACAAAGCCCCTGCCACCTTCCCAGTGTTGGGAGCAAAGGTCTAGCGAAGTAGCAGGGGGGCAGGGGAGGGAAGGCAGGTGTCTTATTCCCTGCTCTTGCTTGGCCTTTTCCCCCAAAGCATTGGCCAAGAGTTAGTAACAGAATATTTGTCCAAGTTTAAGTCCAGCAGAACTTGAGGCCTTTACAGGTGTTTCTGTGGTGTAGTGGTTATCACATTTGCCTAACATGCAAAAGGTCCCTGGTTCAAAACCAGGCAGAAACACAGGGTCTCCTCTTATTGCAGCTCACCTGGGTGCCCAGGTAAGTGCAGCTTCTGCTGCTTGACCTGTGCTTGGGATAAGCCCAACTCCCATGTGACAGAGGGAGGTGACATCAGCTGAGAATGCCCCTGGGTGCCAGCCTGGGGAAGACAGATGAGTCAGGCCAGGCACCTGTTGGAGGCTTTGCAGGAAGCAGGCCAGAGAGCTGATGGGAGGAGGCTCCAGCCTGCACAGACCCAGTGGCTAAAAGGGACTTGTCCTGGCCTTCCTCCCCTGACCTGTTGGCAGCAGCTGAAGTAGCTCAACAGCAAGCACCTTAGATTAAACAGCTGAAAATCCCTGGTTCTGTCCAGTCTTTGGCATGTCTGGAAGTGCAGCAGGGGCCTCTCTCTACCTCTTGATGTGCTAGTGCCTGTGACATCCCCTCAGCCATTTCTGCCCAGCCTTGGAAACTCATGTTCCTCTGATTAGCCCCCATCACTTCCAGCCCTTCCTCAGAGCCACTGCTGCCTTGGCTAAAGCCCCCTGCCCCTGTGGCTGCTAGATGGATCTAGTCACATGTAGATCTACTGAACACCCCCTCTCCCCGTTAGTTGCCTGCATCCAGGTCAGTCCATGTCACTGGCTCAGGGGTTTCCCTCCCCAGCGCGCTGCAGAGAAAGCCCTTGTTTGATAACAGGCCTCAGGGAGCTCAGAGCAGAGGGAGCTGGGATTCTAGTCCCATTGTTCCCCTCAATGCTCAGCCTCCGGCCCCTAATCCTGAATCCTGACTTCTATATCCTCAACCCTACTCTGAGCCCTACCTCACCCATATGCCCCCCAAATCCCTTCCCTGAGCCTCCCACTCTACTCTATAATTTCTTACAGGTACTGTCCTTTAACAACCCCTCCAGCCACTTCCTTCCTTGAGCCTCCCTATGCCCAAAAGGTGGTGCCAAATACAACTGTCCCTCTACAAATATGTTACTTTCACCCCTGGGAGCAGCTCAGCCATGCAAAGGGGCTGCCTGAGGCAGGACATTAGCCCTGGAGGGCAGGGGTGGATGTGGCAGTGACATCACAAGGGCTTTTTGCAGCCCCTCAGCTTATTGGCTAATGGAGTTTGGGAGGCGGTGACCTCACAGAGAGTCCATGACAATGGCCAGGCGGGACAGGCTGCAGGGCAGGGGCCATCTCAGAGACCCCCCATTGCCTTCCCGCAGGGAGTCTCCTTCTTGAGATCTGCCCTTGAGGCCAGAGAGAGAATGAGGGTCACAAGCATGACTGTGAGGAGGAGCCTCCTTGGAGCCTTCTCCTTTCCCTCGACTAATTGGCCTAGAAGACAGACGTCCCTGTGAAGAAGGGAAGAGTCACCAAAAGATTTAGCGCTGACAGAGTGGAAGAGTTAGCTTGAGTGGTAGAGCGCTTGCTTTGCATATGAGAGGCAGTATGGGAGGTGTAATTGTGCTGTGGGAGGTGTAATTGTGCTGCAATCTGGTTACTCTTTTCCGTGGACAATAGGAAACAGTCTGGTGGGCCGCACAGAGAACCCTTCTGTGATGAAGAACAGGTAACTGAGGACTCTGTCTTGCTGCCTACAGAAAATCCTCCAGGTACTGCACGGTACTGGGTGGAAGTGGTGTCACTTGTGCAGCAGCGCAGAGTAGTTTGCACATTAAACTCTGATATCAAATGAACTCTTGGGAGAAAGAGGCTCTTTGTTACAAATTCAACAGGTACCACAAGGTTCGTAAGGCCTGTGCTTGGTTCTTTGGTTTGAGGCAAAGGGTTTGTTCTCACTGCCCAGGTGCTCCAAGAATGAGATTGACCTATTCCTGCCTTTACGCTCACTGTGGCATTAATACAGTCCCCTATGGCCTTAAAGCCGCAGTGGCCTAATACTCAGGTTCTGCTCACAGCGGGTCACTCAGCCCAGCCGCCTTCTTAAGGCTCCAATTCACTTGAATTCACGGTCCTGTGAATGTGGCATCGAATTTGTGTCTCACCCAGATGCACAAACCCAAAGCCCAACTCTGAAGCCGGCTCTGCTGCAGGAGCTGCCCAGGGACCCTCCTTCGGCCCAGCAGGGACACAGGGATTCAGCCGGATTGTCCCTCAAGGACACAGAGACCCAGACTCACCTTTGGTTTTTAAAGACACTTGAAGGCACAGGAGGGGTGGGGCCCAGCAGCTTCCTGCCCTGCCAGGACTGGCTTTTCGAGAGGCCCCATAGTAAGAGGGAGGAGCCACTGGAGAGGCTTAGCCCCCTGGCTGGCTCTGCCTGTGAACAGAAGGAAGGAGACACCTCTGCCCCTGGGGAATGCGGCTCCGGGCACAAGTACCAATGCAAGAGAAAAGGAAAGGGAGGGGCTCTCCTGGCAGAATGAAACTGGTTTGTGGCCCATTGTGCACAATGGGGAATGCGAACGTGGCAGGGGAGAGGCTGTGGAAGGCAGAGACCCAGCACTTCCCCTGCTCCATCACTAGAAATTCTCTGCTGCGTGCTGAGTGTAACGGGGCTATTCCCAGGCAGGTACCATCTGTGCACTGTAGGCTCCAGCTGTTCAATGATGCAGCCTCAGCTCCACCAAGACCTTTCAGCTCTTCAGTTTAATTCTCTCCCAACTGAGCTACTTTAGCAGCTGAGCCCTCAGCTCTGAGGCTGCCGCTTCTCTCTCAGGGCACTTTTCTCAGCAGCAGCAGCGCACAAGAGAGAAGCTGTTGCCAGTGGCCCTGCGAGGCAAGATGAGTTTTCCTTCCTCTCTCAGCCTGACTCGCTACTTTGCCCCATTCCTGCCTCCCTTCCTGGGCTGACCCAGGAGCCAAAAGGGGCTGCGGCTGCCAACGACAGGGAAGAAGCTGGGAGGCAAGGTGCTGGCAGCAAGAGATTCCGGCTGCCTCTTTGCCCTGGGTCTCAGTGCACCATACCGGCCGCCAGCCACCTTGACCAAACCTCAAACCAGCTGGACTAGCCAGCCCACATCACAGTGAGTTGCCTGTGGCCCTGTGATGCAGCTGCAGAGAGGGCCTTGCAGTTGCCTGAGGTGCCTTTCTGAAAGGGCCAGTTGTGAAGTGCTTTCTTGTAGGCTGGCTAGCTCAGTTGGTTAGAGCATGGTGCTAATAATGCCAAGGTCATGGGTTCGAGCCCCATGCTGGCCATAGGAAGGCTTGGTTTGGTGACTTCCCCCTCTTTAGCTGCCTGCTATGGACAGAAATAAGCAAAAGCCTGAGAGCCTTCCAGGGAGCTGGCAAGAGGAGGCTCCACCCTGCCCTGACCCAGTGGCTAAAAGGCTGTTGGCCTGGCCTGCTTCCCCCAATAGCAGGGAAACTCTTCTCTTCCCTCCATTGTCCCCAGTAGGGTGACCTGAGGCCAATGATTTGCCAGAGCAGAGCCTCCCTCTCACACAGTTATGGAGCCTTCTCCCCCTGGTCCTGCCTCCCCCCTTCACTCAGTTCTCACTGCTCGGTGCTGCCAGGGAGGGGCCTCACTGCTAGAGCTGCCTGGGCAGGTTGTGGACACAGAAACACATCCCAGAGCAGGACGGATGCTCAGACCGACGCTGAGGCTACATCTACACAGCAGGCTTCTTGCACAAGAACTGTTTTGTACAAGAGTTCTTGTGCAGGCAAGAGAACGGCCACACCACCATGTGCTTTTGCGCAAGAGCATCCATGGCAGTGTGGACGCTCTCTTGCACAAGAAAGCTCTGATGGCCATTTTAGCCATAGGGGTTTCTTGTGCCAGAAACCCCTGTTGCCCATCCACACTGCCCTCTTGCGGAAGAGTTCTGGTGCAAGAGGGCTTATTCCTTGTGGGGAGAGGAGTAACTCTTGAGCAAGAAGCCCTCGGTTCTGCTGCTTTACTGTATATTTACTTGCACAAGAACACATGTGCAGTGTAGACGCTCTGCAAGTTTTTGCGCAAGAACGCTGCAAGAGGCAATGGCATCGATACCTACATTCGCCAGTGCCCCACTCCTCTTTTTTACAGCCAGGGGGCTAAGGGCCTCCAGTGGCCCGTCTGCCTTCCTACTTACTCTCCCTAAAATCCAGCCCTGCCAGGGCAGAAAGCTGCTGGGATTCGGCCTCCCTTTGCCTGGCGCTGGCAGGAGCAGCAGAGACAGGCCCCAGAGGGGTAGAGTTGCTGCATTGGGAAAGTGCCACTAGGCATGTGAGAAGTCGTGAATCCCTCCACATGATCTCCAGCCAGCTGCCTTGGGCTGAGGCATTGGCCGCTTCCTTGCTGACCTTATGTGACTGGTTAGCCACTCACCAAAGCACAGGCCTCGTTGTGAAAATAAAAATGGCCAGACTAGGTTAGACCAAAGGTCCATCCAGCCCAGTGTCCTGTCTGCTGACTGTGGCCAGCGCCAGATGCCCCAGTGTGAGGGAACACAACAGGTCACCCTCACATGAGCCTCACCCTCACATGAGCCTTGCCCTATCATCAACCTCCAGAGAAACAGAGGCAGGGACACCATTCCTACCCATCGTGGCTAACAGCCATTGAGGTTTCTAACCTCCATGAATCTATCTGGCACTTTTTTGAACCCTATTAAAGTTCTAATCTTCACAACATCCTCCGGCAAGGAGTTCCACAGGTTGTCTGTGTGCTGAGTGAAGAAAAACTTCCTTTTCTTTGTTTTAAATAAGGATGTTAAATGTCTGTTAATTTCCTAGTCGAGTAGTCAATGGAATTTCCATCGACTACTCAGCAGGCACATCCACATTTCACACATTTCAAAGCAGGAATGCAGAATTCTGCATGCAGCCCTGGGCCAGCAGGGAAGTCCAGCTGACTCTAGGCTACATGGGAGCATGCCAGCTTTGAAATGTACAAGAATCCCCTGCTTGTGGGACACATTTATTGGGAGTGGAGTTAGCTCAAGTGAGCGTGGGCTTGTTTAGCAGATGAGAAGCAGTGGGATTGGTGTCCACTTTCTCCAGTGATGAGGAATCTCTGTTTCCTCTTTTCACAGGCAGAGCCAGCAAGGGGGCTAAGGGCCTCCAGTGGCCCCTCCCACTTCCTATTTGCTCTCCCCAAAAGCCAGCCCTGCTGGGGCAGAAAGCTGCTGGGACTTAGCCTCCCTTTGCCTGGCAGTGACAGGAGCGGTGCAGACAGGCCCCAGGGGGCAGAGTTGCTCAGGTGGGGAAGTGGCTGCCACACCTGTGAGAGGCAGCAGCTCTCTCCACGTGATCCACAGCCAGCTCCTGGGGGCGGGGCATTGGTGGCTCTCTTGCTGGCCTAACACAACAGCCCAGGCCTGGTGCCCCTCCCCACAAAGCTGATTGGCTGGCAGAGTGTGCCACTCAAAGGCACAGTCACTTGGCTTGCTGGTATGCACTGAGTGACTGAGCAGATCAGTGGGAGGGACCTGATGGCATCATTGCTGTAGGGCAGGTCACCCCCATGGCCCCTGAGCTCAGCTCAGGCTGGAGGCAGCCAGAGCCCCACAGGACCCAGGGACAGAAAGGTGCAGGGACTTTCTTTTTCTCACCCCAGTTTTCACTTGCAAGCTCATCTCCCTGTGGGGCACAGACTTGTAGCTCCTGGTGGCCAGCCCCTTGCTTCTTCCATTGTGCTGGACCCCTTTGCCCACACACAAGGGGTGCGTCTAGACTGGCAAGATTTTGCGCAAAAGCGGCCGCTTTTGTGTAAAAACTTGCCGCCTGTCTACACTGGCCGCGAGAATTTGCGCAAGAGCACTGACTTTGTAATGTACAAAATCAGTGCTTCTTGCGCAAATACTTTGATGCTCCCGCTCAAGCATAAGCCCTCTTGCACAAGAATACTTGCTCAAGAGGGCCAGTGTAGACAGGAATGTTAATTTCTTGCGCAAGAAAGCCCGATGGCTAAAATGGCCATCAGAGCTTTCTTGTGCAAGAGAGTGTCTATACTGGGCACGGATGCTTTTGCAGAAAAGCAAATCTTTTGCGCAAAGGCACATGCCAGTGTAGACGCTCTCTTGCGCAAATACTTTTAACGGAAAAACTCTGTGTAGATGCTTATTTCAAAATAGAGGGCCTCCAGCCCCTCCCAGGGGACCTGCTGGCCACTCTGGCCTCAACCAAGAAAACTCCTTTCCCTCTCCCCCTCCCCGGAGCCCTTAAAGGGGTAGAGTCTGGCCACAGTGCCTGTGCCAGCTCCAAGCCTGCCAGCCCAAGAAACAGTCTGTCCTGCCCCTGCCTCCAGTGGTCCCAATATGAGCCAGCAAGCCACCCGCAGCCAGCCCTCCACCGCTCCCCAGGAGCAGTCTGCCAGCTCCCAGGAGCCTGCCAGCGGCCGCAAAAGGCGGGCACCTTCCTTGTCCAGTGTGGAGATCATGGAGCTCATTGAGGTTTAGGGGGATGCCCCCAACATCCATGATCTCCGCACTAGATGGAGGAACACAGCCATTTGTGGCAGGATAGCTGCCAGCATGGCCAGCAAAGGCCACATCGGCGCCCAGGAGCAGGTGCAGATGAAAACAAAAGAGCTTCGGTAGGCATATGCCAGGGCCACAGGGGGCAGCTCCTAACCAGGGGCAGACACGCCAAGCTGCCCCTATTTCGATGCCCGGGACCTCATCCTGGGGAGGCAGGATGGTCTGTGCCCCCCAGGAAGTCGTCAACCCTGGGGCAGAGGGCCCTGATCAGGGCATCGAGGAGGAGGAGGAGAGCCAGGAGGTGCCGCGGACCACACGGAGCATGCTGATCAGCCAGGACCCCCAAGCCGCCCCAGCGGACCTGTCGCTGGTGTCATCCGAGGCCAGAGAGGCAACAACAGGTGAGTGCCATCACTGTCCCCTTATGTGGGGAGAGGGACGGAAACCAGGGACTGAGCGTGTGGGCCTTGCAGTCCATGGATCACACAGCAAACTGTGCATGTGCAAACATGTGCCCTGCCACCCCTGGGCATGTGGCCCCAGCTGGCTGCCACAGAGGGGCCTTGCCCTGTTAGCCACACGTGTTTATGTATGAAGGCACATGACATTCTCCTGACCCCGGGGTGGGACACAGCAGGACGCCCTCCCTCCACAAGGCCACTCTACACAGAGGCAGGACACATCTCCCCCGCCCACACACACACTATATACAGCACAGGGGCGTGGGTGCGGTCTCAGGGCAGCTCCCACTCCCGGGGATAGCAGGACATCCTGAACATGGCCTCTGTGCTAGCACGTCGGCTCTGACGGTGCAGGGCATGGTCATCCTCACCTCGCAGAGGGGGGCTGGGCTTCATCCACTGTGTCCCCAGGGATAACTGACCACTTCTCTTGTTTCTCCACAGTCACACCAGCTGTGCATGCAGGGCGCACCACCCCGCCCGGGACATCCTCCCGCACCGGATGGCTCCGCAGGACCACCCGTGCAGTGGAGGGGTATCAACAGCAGCACCTGGGGGCACTATGAGCCCTGCACCGCACCCTCCAGCACTGGGTGCTAGAAGCCCTGCAGCTCCGATGGGAGCAGCTTTCCCAGGGCCGTGCCACCTGCCAGCACCTGCAGACCCTTGTGCAGAGCGTGCTGCCTCTTGCCACTCGAGCGCCTGCTGCCTCCCCAGCTACCGCTCCTCCTCCCACTCCTTCTCCCCCTCCTGCTTCTCCCTCCACACCCTCCCCGCCCTCCCCACACTCCCGGGGATGGCAAGGCCCCTGCACCCGTGGTGCTGGGAGACAGTTAGCCCGGTGAGACCCCCAACCCTGAGCCCTGAGCTTCCCCTCCCCTTCTTCCCCTTCTTCCCCCTCCAGCTCCCTCCTCCCAGATATCCCCCTCCCCCTCCCACTCTCTTGCTTCCTCTCTCACACCTTCTTTCCCCAGTCTCACCAGAGTTTCATTCCCCCCCCCCGTTTTGTTAAATAAAGAGAGTGAGTTTGTGTTCATGAAAATACGTGTATTTCATTGTACATCAGGAGGGGGGGGTTTGGGAGGGGTAAGCGGAAGGACGTGAGGGAGGAATGAGGCACAAGCCCCCAGTGGGGCAGACCAGGGAGACTGTTAGTGGTCCTCAGGGTGGAAGCTCTTGTGCAGGGCCTCCTGGATACTGACAGCCCCCCCGATGGACCTCCTGGATGGCAGCCTGCAGAAAGCTCAGCCAGGCTCGCAGCAACGCGACCACGAGAAGCACCAGAGTGCCCAGGGGCAGCTCTGGCTCCATGCTGCAGAGTGCTGTGGTGTCCCCAGTGAGGGCAACAAGAGCACGCAGAGACAAAAATGCTTTGCTGTCCCTCATCGAGGTAGGCAAACAAGCAGGGAAACCCGGCTGTCTGGGGGGGTCCCTTTAAGCACAGGGCTCAGATAGCCTCAGGCAGCAACCACACAAAGTAACTCCTGACCTGATGCCCCGCCGGACCTGGTTCCGGTCGGCCTTAAATGCGATTCAGTGTCCACTCAGTGTTTCGAAATGCAATGCTATTTCAAAATGCAATTTGTGTATAGACACAGTGTTTTGAAATATCGTATTTTAAAATAACTATTTTGAAATTAGATATTTTGAAATAACACTGTGGTGGAGATGTTCCCCTACACACAAAATGGCCTTCGAGTGGAACACCAGCCCCTAGGTTGCAAATAAGGGCCAGTGGTGCAACAGATAATGTGCTTGGCTATAAATCAGGAGACTACAGGTTTGATGCCTGCCTAGTTTGCAGAGAAGGGGAGTGATCTTTCTCTTCCTGCCTGCCCCCTACCCCCCAAAAGGCAGCTGGTGGGGAGAAAAAGCAAATTCCCTGATCCCAAGGAAAGGGAGGCCACCCCTCAGAGCTGTTGGTTTTGCGCACCTCCCTTCCCATAACCAGGGCTCCTCACCTGCCATAAAAAACTTCTTAGCTGCTTGACCCCAATGTGATTTGAACACACAGCCTTCTGATCTGGAGTCAGACGCGCTGCCATTGCGCCATGAAGCCAGTCTTGTAGCTTTTGGCACAGTGGGGTTGTGAGGGCAGGCAGACTGGTCTTCCTGTTGCATGAGTCCCAGCCCATTCGGCCCTGAGACGGACCGGACTGTGTCTGGGCACAGCTGAGGGCGTCCGCTCAGGGTGAATTGCTCAAACTCAGGGCTCCTTATGGCCCCTGACTAAAGGCCTTTCCTAAACAGTCCACAAACTAGTCTCACCAAGCGCTTCAGTTGCCAATCTGTCCCTCTGACACCCCAGCTGTCCCTTTGCCACAATCAGCCCCGGGCCTGCACACAGGTGAGGGGTTATAGAACCCAATCTCACCCTCCCCAAATGGGTTCTTCCAGTCCCAAGAAACCAGCCACATGTCCCAATCAATTTACATTCTGGATTTTGCTCACAAGATCACGCTGAGCCAATCCTTTAGAATCTAAACCCTAAGGCTAGGTCCACATTGCAGGCTTTTTGCGCAAGAAAGGTTTTGCGGGCGAGTTCTCGTGCAACAGGTTGTCCACAAGAGCGCATCCACACTGCCGTGTGCTTTTGTGCAAGAAATGTGCTTTTGCACACGAGCATCCATGGCAGTGTGGATGCTCTCTTGTGCAAGAAAGCTCTGATGGCAATTTTAACCATAGGGGCTTCTTGCGCAAGAAATTCATGTTGCCTGTCTACACTGCCCTCTTGAGGAAGAGCTCTTGCGCAAGAGGGATTATTCCTCATGGGGAGAGGAATAACTCTTCCAGAAGAAGCCCTGTTTTCCGACGCTGTACTGTAAATTTACTTGCACAAGAACGCGCGTGCTGTGTAGACAGCTGGCAAGTTTTTGTGCAAGACTGGCCGTTCTTGCACAAAAAGCCTGCAGTGTAGACATAGCCTAACGGTTTATTACTAAAAGAAAGAAAAGCATGAGAGTAAGGTTGTTAAAGGATAATGCATTACATGCATCGAATCACCCGGTTCTTGATACAGGCTCTTAGCAGAGATGCTATAAACTGCTATCTTAAAAGTCTCTGGTGCACATCCTATATTAAGATGGGTCCAAAGTTCTTTCTGGCTCATTGTTCCCTGCAAGGCTGCATCTGGGATCAGGAGCTGAACTCAAGACAAGATGAACTCAAGTGCCACATGGCACTTCTATACCTCTGCTGGCATCTTCCAAGCTGTATCAGGTCACATGGTCAGTGGCCTATCCCTGTGACCCAAGCCAGCAATCATGGTTGAGGCTGGTCTGCAGGCCTCCAGATTCCTTCCCCAGGGGTGTCTTTGGCACCTAAAGATCTATTGTCCCTGGAGCCTCGCTAATTAGCATAGCCATTGAACGAACATTGTTGGCACATTGCTCTGCCTCAGACAGAGAATTTTCCAGCATCAACCCAGAGTCCATATCTATAACTCCACATACAGATATTATACAAGCACATGAATAGCATCTACAGAATCAGTAGAACACAAGCTTTCACGTGACACCTCACATGGCCCCCTTTGAACCAACTTTTGGGACAACCGCCCCCCCCCATGGGTGTAACAGTGATCTGGCTTCTCCCTTTAAACATCTCACATGACCCCCTTTGTACAGACTTTTGGGGCAAACACCGCCCCCACATGGGTGCAACAGTGATCTTTAAAATCCCCCTCCTGACAGCGTGCTGGTGGGGGCTTTGGGCTGGCTTGCGTGGGCTCTTTACGTATTTATTTTGGCGGCGGCAGGGGGAGAGGGCACATTGCCGCTGATTCCCTTGCAGGAGGCGTTCCCCTCGCCCTGCCCCGGGGCCTCAGTGGGAAAGCAGGCCTGCCTGCTGGCCCGGGCCTCGTGGAAGTGAGAGCGGGATGCCTGGTTTGCCCGTGACACTGCCGTGGCCGCAAGCCACGGGCAGCAAAGAAATGGGAGCCTTACTTGCTTGTGTCAGGGTGGCCGAGTGGTCTAAGGCGCTGCGTTTAGGTCGCAGTCTCCCCTGGAGGCGTGGGTTCAAATCCCACCCCTGGCAGTTTGGTCAAAGTTCCAAAGGTGTCTCATGGCCTGGTGCTTTCCTTGCCATTGCCAGGGGGCTCTAGTTGCAGTGTGCATTGGCACTGCCCCACAAACAGAGGCAAGGACTGGGGTGGCTGAGTGGTCCAAAGTGCTGTATTCAGTTTGTGATTGCCTGCAGCAGTATGGGTTTAAATCCCACCTCTCACAGCCCTTTGCCTCTTCCTCCCTAGGCAGTGCCAGAGTCAGCCTCCAATTCCTTCTTTTTCAACTTTCAATGGGTGGCCGAGCCGCCCAGGAGGCCAGGCCAGGCCAGCAGGGAATAGCTCATAGAACACTCCCACCTTGGATCTTGCGAGCCTTTCAGTGCCTGGCTCGCTGGGAGGTGAGAGTAAGATGGTTTCAGCCACAGCAGTGGCCTCCCTTGCAGCAGCAAGCTCCCCGCAGACCACCCCCTGCGACGGGGTGCGGTCACAGACTACCCCTTAGGGGTTCCTCCAGGGGTGTTGACATGGCCATGGCCACTGCGACTCACCTTCCCGCTCTCTGGGGCTTCTCACTGCCCAGTCCTGCTGGGCCAGCTCCACTGGTCTCCCCCAGCCAAGACCCCAAGCTGAGGTCCCTGCCCCCACTGAGAAGCAGGACAGACACTGAACCTCTTCAGGTCCAAGGAGAGGGCAGTTTAGGGCCCAGCCTCCTGGGACATCACTCCTCAGATGGAATCAGACCGCAACAAATTAGGTAAGCCCCCTTTAACAATGAAAGGGGGAATATGCACACTGCTTACCCCCCACGTAACATTGACACTGGGCTTGATAGAAAATAAAAATACTTGTATTAAGTTGAAGCAGTAGGACTTAAGGAGTAATAAGTGAAAACAGGCAGCGCAAAACAGGTTACAAATCAAAAGAAACAAAACGCTTGGTTAATTCTACACTGAAACCTCAGTACAAACTCCTCAAACTCACCCTAAAACCTCTTTTCCAGCTGCCACTCTAAACCAGGTCTCTCTTCCTCACCCTGGGGTCCTTGGCAGACACAGCGATATTTGGTGCCTTGGCTGCTGTCCCTGCTGGCAGGGAGCTGTCCCGCACCTGCAGTTCATCCGCCTCCCTGAGAGGCGACAGCTCTGTGAGGGGGACAAGCGCTGTGCGGGGATGGGGGCGGGGGGGGGGGGTGTTCAAGCCGGGCCATTTCACTACATGTGTAAAAACCATCACTGCCGGCCCAGGCTGGGCCAGTGTGCTGGCATCCCTCATGTCTGGAGCATCCGCCAGGGAAAAACTGAAACTGCGTCAGGAGATAAGGGGTCAGGGTCCCCCCCTGGCAGGAGCTATAGGGCCCGGGGTCCCTCCACCCCTCCCCAGCAGGAGCTATAGGGCCCGGGGTCCCTCCACCCCTCCCCAGCAGGAGCTATGGTGCCAGGGGTCCCTCCACTCCTCCCTACCAGGGGCTATGGGATTAGGGGTCCCTCCACTCTTCCCCAGCAGGAGCTATGGTGCCAGGGGAGCCTTCGCCCCCCATCAGGACCTGGTGGGCGCCATGGGGGCTCACACACACACAGGTGCACATGCCCTCAATATTGGTGCCCAGGACAAAACTCGCTCCGCTCCTGGAACGGGAACAGTGACTAGCAGTGAGGCCCCTCCCTGGCAGCACCGTGTCAGTGAGATGGGTCTTCTCGGCCTGGTGCCTCCTGAATGCTGGGAGGAGCTGCCTGGTCCGAAGGTCTGCAGTTCCCTGGAGAGAGGGGCTGGGGCCGGTGGCTGCAGGAAAACCCTTCTGCTGTGTCTGTGGCTGAGCTGCACAAAGGAAGATACAAGATCCCTGGTGGGGTCTTTGTCGGATGAACGTGCACAAGGAAAGAAGCTGAAAGCGCAACAGACACATAAAAGGGGCACGAGGGACAGTTAGAACATAAGAACATAAGAATGGCTGTACTGGGTCAGACCAAAGGTCCATCTAGCCCAGTAGCCTGTCTGCCGACAGTGGCCAGCACCAGGTGCCCCAGAGAGGGTGGACCGAAGACAATGATCAAGTGATTTGTCTCCTGCCATCCCTCTCCAGCCTCTGACAAACAGAGGCCAGGGACACCATTTCTATCCCCTGGCTAATAGCCTTTTATGGACCTAACCTCTATGAAATTATCTAGCTTCTCTTTAAATTCTGTTATAGTCCTAGCCTTCACAGCCTCCTCTGGCAAGGAGTTCCACAGGTTGACTACACGCTGCGTGAAGAAAAACTTTCTTTTATTAGTTTTAAACCTGCTACCCATTAACTTCATTTGGTGTCCTCTAGTTCTTCTATTATGGGAACTAATAAATAACTTTTCTTTATTCGCCCTCTCCACACCACTCTTACCTTCTCCACGGGGAAGTCTGTCTTCTAGGTCAGTTAGTCGAGGAAAAGGAGAACACTCCAACGAGGCTCCTCCTCACACTCATGTTTGTGACCCTCATTCTCTCTCTCTAGCCTAAAGGGCAAATCTCAAGAAGGAGACTCCCTGCAGCAAAGCCATGGGGGTCTCTGAGACTCCTTGCAGCAAAGTCTCTGAGGTTTCCTCTGCCCTGAAGCTTGTCCCACCTGGCCATTGTCATGGACTCGCTGTGAGGTCATCACCTCCCAACCTCCCTTAGCCAATAAGATGAAGTGCTGTGAAAGGCCCTTGTGATGTCACTGCCACACCCACCCCTGCCCTCCAGAGCTAATGTCCTGCCCCAGGCAGCCCCTTTGCATGGCTGAACTGCTCCCAGGGGTGAAAGTGACACATTTCTTACAGGGCCTGTTCCATTGGACACCACCCCTTGGGTGGGGGGTGAGGAATAAGGCAGGAAGTTGGGGGAGGGGTTGTGATAGGACAGTACCTGCAAGAAATTAAAGTGTGGAGTGGAGTGTGGGAGGCTCAAGGCAGGGATTTGGGGATTGTGTGGTGGGGGTGGGGCTCAGGACAGGGGTGAGGATATGGGATGGTACAGAAGTCAGGGCACAGGATTAGGGATGTGGGGGGAGGCTTGGGGCTGGGATTGTGTGTGTGTGTGTGTGTTGAGGGGATCAATGGGACTAGAATCCCAGCTCCCACAGCTCTGGGCTCGCTGAGGCCCTCTAACACACAAGGGCTTTCTCTGCAGCCTGCTGAGGAGAGGAACCCCTGAGCCAGTGATGCCACTTTGCCCAGGTTGGCAGGGACAGGAAGCAGGCCGGGTGCCCAGTAGCCCCAGACAGATGTGCACATCTGCATGAGAGCAGCAGCTGTTGTGGCACTCTAGAAATCTCCCCCTAGATCTAATTCCCCACATGCCAGGCACCAGTCAAAGCCAGGGCTCTCGAGTCTCAAGCAGAACACTGCAGGGGGCGGATACGTGTCTATTTGAGGCAGGTTCTTCACTCCCACATCCCAGACACATACTGTGGCACAAAGACCAACGGTCCCTGCACAAAGTGTGTCACAGGGATAAGCGTTAGCCCCGGGAACAAGCATCTCCCTGCAGAAGAGACCCCCCTGGTATGGAGCCAACAAACCCAGGAGCCACCCAGCTCAGGATCCCCAGGCGCACTGACACAGACTCCCTGGCACAGGAGAATCCCAAGTCTCGGTTCTGCCGGCCAGCGGTTTCCCCTCTTCTGTTTCTTGTCAGCTCACTGCAAAACACCTCGCAATGGTAGATGAGGGTGAGTGTGGATAAACCCAGCTGTGCTGTAGAGCGGCTGTTAGGTGGGGAAAGAGAGGGGCCCCCTTGGCCTCCCCGAGCAACTCACACATGTAAGAAAACTGTGGTTGAAGGCACTTGCATGGATGTCATGATGGCTGAGTGGTCTAAGGTGCAAGACTCAAGGACCTGTCTTTCCCTTAGTTGGGTGTTCTGCTCTCCTGATAGAGGTGTGGGTTCAACTCCCACTCCTGACATGTCCTTTATTTTATATCTAGAGCAGTGACCTCATTTTCCTGTCTCCCCTGACATTGCGGGAGCACTTGCTCAGCATTTCTCTTCGGCAGCATCTACACAGCAGCGTTCCTTGGGAATAACGGCCATTATTCGGGAATAACAGTGGGAGCATCTACACAGCAATTCCATTATTCCGACTTCTGTAACGCTCCATCCAGACCAGTGGTCTGAGGAGCCAGGAGGTTTCCAGGCTGCAGACAGCCAAGCCCACAGGCAAAGACAAAGCGAAGTCCCAGCCACTTCCTGCTCAGCCCAGCAGGGTCTCTGTGTGGCCCCCAGACCTTTTGTTTCCCATTGCCTATGTGCAGGGGCCCAGATTCAGCAACACTCACAGGCCCCACAGGAGAAGGCTGGTTTGATTCTTCACCCCACATCCCAGCAGCGAGCCCCCAAACTTGCCCTGTGTCTGAGAGCCCAGTTTGCTGTTTGAATTTTGTGTGGCAGGTGACATCAGGCATGGGCATTGGGATTATTTACCAGTTCCCCTTGCCCTGGGGCTGTGCTGCTCTCACAGCTGTGATGGCCGAGTGGTCAAGGTGTTGAACTAGAAATCCAACAGGGTTTCTCTCAACAGGTTCCAATGCTGCTCACAGTGAGGCCTGTGTTTTGGTCACTCCCCCTGCTAGTGTAACCCTTCTGCCAGGTAGTGCTGGCAGCAGCCAGGGCTGTGTTCAATATCCAGGGGTTCCTTTTCATCCATCTCACACAAAACTGGCTGCAGCCCCCACCCAGTAGCCTGGGAAATCCACACACACACCCCTGGTCACCTCGGAGAGGCGATGCTTCCCCACTTGCCAGCACAGAGTCTGAATGTAGAAAAGAAACTGTTAATGAAAGAGGGCGAAAAATAATGTGGCATTAGCCTGGGAAAATACCACAAGCAGGGTTCAGAACCAACCCACAAGTAAGTCCCCGCTCAAGTGGATTGAGCAATGTCCTTTGCCAGCAATGTAAGCAATATAAGTCCAGCAATGTACGTTTCCCATTCACATGCCCAAACTTTCTCTGCACCCCACTCACAGTTGCTGCCCTTGCTCAGGGCAGGTAAGAGCTCAGAAGTGATTTTCAGAGCTCACCTCCCACTCTTGAGGTGGTGGGGGGGCATAGGAGGCCTCTCACTCACTCTGCTGGCCACTCGCCACTGCTCCTACCGGTCGCTCGCTGGCCACTCCCTCCAGACACCCTGCTGGCCACCTGCTGCTGTTCCTACTGGACACTCACCAGCTAACTGCTGTTGCCGCTACCGGCAGCCCTGCTGGCTGCTTGTTCCTGCCAGCTGCTGCTTCTACGACGGGGATGGGTCTGGATCTGGGCCAAACCGAGGGATTTCTGCTCTTTGTCAGTTTCCTTGGTGATTGCAGCTCTTGGCCTCCCACCTAAGCTGGCCAAAAGATTCCAGGCCATCACTGGAATAATATTTTGAAATAACAAAGAGACTCCTTATGGAGTCTGTTTTAGCGGTATCCTTAAAATGGGCAGTGGGGATGGGAGAGACAGGATGAACCAGTGTTATAACTCAAGCCTGGAAGACATGTGGCCTGCTGGTTCACGTTCCTTCCCCCCACCCCGAGTCCACTCCACTTGAGTCTGGAAGGGGAAGGCTCATCCATCCCAGATTTTTTTTCAACGACAATGTCTCTCCTGCAAGCACTGGTGTCATATTTTACAATTCCTACAGTTAGAGATAAAATGGTTTGTGACCCCCACAACAGCCAAATTAGTTACAATACTCCACATTCCATTCTCACAACCGATCCTCCATCAGGCCTATAACACTGGTTGAACTGGATTTACATAGCCACACCCCGGATTCCTCTCCCAGCCCAGCATGAGCTGTATTTACATATCAACAGTTGATTATCTTGCAGGGCTACACAACTGAAGGAGTGTACCCACAGCCAGGACTGCTCTCCCCTTTCATCTGGCTGTATTGGAAGCAGTGGTTCAGACCCTGTTTACTTCTGCAGTGTAGACATACCCTGAGGGAGTGGGGGTGATACAGGGCGAGCAGCTCAAACATGCCAAAGGGTTGGCCAGGAGCAGACATGAGCCCTGCAAGGCAGCAGTGACATCACAAGGGCCTTTTGCAGCACTTCATGTTATTGGCTGGGAGGCAGTGACCTCACAGAGGGTCCATGACAACAGCCACGTGGGACAGGGGCAATCTGAGACTACACACTACAGGGTGTTTGAGCTGCTCCCCATGAAAAAGGGTGAGAGGGAGCCCTTGGCTGTGGGACCCACTTGTGTCTGTTGTTCAGGGTTAAATAAGATCTCCCCCAGGAGGTTGTAGGTTCCCTTCCCCCCTTGCATTGGCTGGGAATCAAATCAAGCAACAGACAGCAAATGCCAGGCACTATCATTGTCTGGGCTGCAGATAAAGACCCTCTTGGAGCTGTGGTCCAAGAAGGAGACTTTGCAGGCCTTGCAGTCCGTCCACATAGAGAAACAAGGACATTTATGGCCCAATGGCCTTACAGAGACAGGTCACTTTTTTCCCTTTTCTAGGCCAAGTCAAAGCCCATTAGCAAACACTGAAGTCTGGGATTGAGCCAGGAATCTTTAGATTTTCAATCTAATACTCTCCCAACTGAGCTACTTTGGCTACAGCAAAAAGGCCTCATAAAATCATAGAGCTGAAAGAGACCTCAGAAGGTCATCAAGTCCAGCCCCCCCACTCTAGGCAGGATCAATCCCAACTAAATCAACCCAGCCAGGGCTTGGTAAAGCTGAGACTTAAACACCTCTAGGGATGGAGACTCCACTACTTCCCTAGGTAACCCATTCCAGTGCTTCACTACCCTCCTAGTGAAATAGTTTTTCCTAATATCCAACCTGGACCTCTCCCACCGCAACTTGAGAGCATTGCTCTTTGTTCTGCCTCTCTGGCTTGTAATTCTCTGTCTGGGATATTTGGCAGCTGGGCCGCACGTCATCATGCCCTGCCCAGGAAGGCAAGACTGGC
>CM064345.1:26661026-26683661 GCA_032595735.1 Pelochelys cantorii | reverse complement strand
TATGCAGAGAAAACGCTGTTAATTAAGTTTTCTCTACCCACCTTGAGATCTACTTCTTGCCTGGTGACAGTGGGTGCCACTTCCATAAGATCCCCTTCTCACAGCCTAGTGTGACACTATTTCAATGTCATTTAGATGGAATGTGAGCATGCAACACCAGGCTTTACAGCTAATTGCTGCTGCTCATCAGTCTGGCTGCAGAAGAAGGCTTCTGTTTAGACCTACTGAATAGCTACCAGCCTTCCAATAGGTTTATAGAAAAACCACATTGTTATAGAGGACTTTTCCAGGCTAAAGACAGCAGGATCCACAAGCACAGACAAACAAAGGTAAACATAACTGCGAAGGGACTCAAACCCGCAATCCTCTGGTCCAAAGTCACACGCCTTAGCCTTTAGGCTCCCCTTGCATAGAAGTGGAGTCCTTGAAATGTGTAAGTTGGGAAAAGTCTCCCTAGTCCATCAGGTTTTATTATTTTCCTTGTATGGGGGTTTAGAAATCACGTCTGAGCTGGTGAATTATTCTTATTTTGTGTAACTAAGGATTGCAGCCCAGGGATTTTCCTGAGTCTATGTTACTTCATGGCTATCTACCACCGAGGCTAACTCCATACTGCATCTCTCTTCCGCAAAAGCTCATGCAAATGAAGTACAGATCAGCATATTGCCATGCTCATTTGCATAATTAATTGGGGTCCGTTTTTGCACAAGCGGCTTTTGCACAAAAAGGAGCTGTGTAGACTGGGGCTTTTCCTGCCTCCTGCTTTCCCTGGCTCCAGCCTGGCCTTGGCCTCTTTCCTTTCAGCCCCATGGGGCCAGGGGAATTGCAGGGGGCCATTTCAGAGTCTGGTTGGGGGTGGCGACCTGTCCATGCCGTGATGGGGGAGGGGAGAGTGTCACACGGCTTCTACTAGAGCTGGTACTTAAATAAAAACCAAAAAATAAACAAGCAGCTGGGATGGGGCAGCTGGAGGTAAGCCAGGAGAGCAGAGGCAGCCGGAGAGCTGAGAGTCACAGGTGCCCACCAAAAGCATCAGCTGTTTGTCCCATGGTGCAAGGGGCAGCACTCAAGGCTCTGAACTTTGCAACCTGAGTTCAACTGTAAATGGGACCTTCCTCGGCTGGTTGTTGCAAAAGCCTCCTGCTTTAGGTTTCTTGTCCTCAGGCTGGTGAGAAGAGATTTTTGTGGCTTGTGCTGGGTGTCTCATGCCCACTGGCACTCGGTCTCTTGTCTGGCTGGCTCAGCAGGAGGCTGGGATGACCTAGGGCCATGGAACCTCCCAGGCTGGCTAGAGACACAGGGGGCTGAGGTTGTGTTTTTGCTGCTTCCCTTGATGCCCTCAGTTCCAGTCCCAGCAGCTGCCAAGCTCTGCCTATTGGCCCCTGGCCTCTGCTAACCCATCCATTGGGTGTGGAGCTATTGCCTTGGGTGTAGGAACTGTCTGGGAGAGCGAGCAGCACAAGTGAGAGGCTAGACCAAGATGCACTCAATCGGTTTGGTTTTTTTGGGTCTGCCCCTCCTGCACCCCTAGAGACATTGAAATTAAAAAAGACACATGAGAAGAACCCAGCTATTTTACTTTTGCTGTGACATGAATGGATTTAGCTCAGGGATCCTTCTGCATGTGAAGCAGCCCTGTGCTCCTGGGTTCTTCTGCCCCTCGCCTGCGATGCCATCCACTTGGGGAAGCACTTGCCCTGACGCTTGTAGACGGGCCAACACGAACAAACCAGCATCATTCAGGCACCGTTCAACAGCTCAGCTGGTAGAGTTGCAGACTGAAGTGTGTCCTCGGCAAGTAATCATTAGGTTGCACTGCAATTGACAGAAAGATTGTGGGTATGAGCTGCCAATCACATTTCTTGGGCTGCACAGGCCTTGAGACCCCTCTAGGGCTGGAAGGAAATAAAGAATGGCTGCACTTTGGAATTCAAAGTGACCATAAATTAGAACAGTTTTAGAGACACTTTTCTTTTTTCAGAAGAGGCTTTTCTGACATTTGGCCCATCTACACGGGCCCAAATGTGGGGAAAACCTTCTCCTTGGGAAGAGCCCTTATTCCTAATAAAATGAGGAATACAGGCCTTCCAAAAGAACACGCCCACTTTTTTGGAAACTGCTCTAAAAGAGTCGACCCATTCCATGAACGTAGCAGAGTTTTTCACAGATACAAAAGGTATCCTGGAAAAGCTCTAGAGTAGGCTTATAGCTAAGAAGGGCCCCATGGCTTAGCTGGTTAAAGCGCCTGCCTTGTAAGCACGAGGTCCTGGGTTCAAATCCCAGTGGTGCCTTGTTATAGCCTTTGCTCATGTTTTCCTGTGTGCTTCTGGGACACAGAAGAGGCCTCCTGTGGCCACCCATGGAACTGCTAGTTCAGGAAAAGGCTCTTTGGGGAGGTGCATTGGGAAGAAGGAAACCACAAGGCTGGAGCAGGTGCAGAGGCTGCTGTGACTGGCACTGGCAAGGCAGGGCTCTGACTCCAATTGCTGGGACAGGAGAGCCAGCACCACACACCCTTGTCATTCCCTTCAGGTGTCACCGCCCAGAGAACCTGCAAGGGATGCAAATGTAGACACTCAAAATTGGAAATGAAGCTGGGATTTAAATATCCTGCACTTCATTTGCATATTCACAGACTGGTGCTATTTCAAAATACTTCATTTTGAAATACAAAACGCTGTCGAGATACACTTATTTCAGGAGAAAACCCTTAGTCAGAAATAACCCTTAAACCTCATTTCATAAGGAGTAAGGGTGATTTTGAAAGAAGGGTTTTCTCTCCAAATAACTGTCTAGACAGCACCTGTTAGTTCAAAATAGGGTATTTCGAAATAGCAGCCAGACATGATTATGCAAATCCCCACTTCATTTGCAATTCCACTCAGCTGAATTTGCATTTCTCTCTCGAAACAGGGATGAAGTGTAGATGTACCCTCACGTAGGGGAGATGCAGAGATCAGATTTTTCCTGCCTCACTCAGCTTGTCTGGCTACTTTGCCCCATTTCCTGCCTCCCTGCCTGAGCTGACCCAATGGCTGAAAGGGACAGCAGCTGCTGATGGGTAGGAGGTGGGCAGAGAAGATGGGCAACAAGACCCTGGAAGCAAGAAGGACCAACGTCCAACTCTCTCTGTGCCACTTGGCCTTAGATCCTGGCCACCCAGCATTCACTCTGGTGAGGCCATAATATGTAAAGGGGGAATTTTGACTGATAGCCTCCTCTGAGCTGGAATCCCAGCTCCAACAGAGTTCACTGGAAGGGGACAGCCCAGTAGGGACTAAAAACCACTGCTCCAGGGGAGGTTTGAATTCACAACCTCAGCATGTCTCCTATGCGCACTGCCTTATAACTACTGTGCACTGACCCATTGCACCAGCGGAGCAGATGTTTGAGAGTTTTCTCCAAAGTCCTTAAATTGAGAAAGTCAAGAAGCACAAAGTAGAATTGAGTGAGCGGGCAAGAAGATCGATTCTCAAGGATTTGCACAAGCCGACATTTCCCCTGCAGGTCCCACTGAGATTTGCACTCAGGTTGCAAGATTCAAAATCCTGAACCCCACCCCTTACACTATGGGACCATCACACTGCTACGTGCTTGAGGTTCTCAGCTGGTAGCTGATACGCTGCTCTCCTTGCTTTTTCCATTCAGCTGCTTCACCTCTCCAGACCCTGCCCCATCTGTATGTGATCTCAAGGGAACTATCTGGCTCCCTCTCCAGTAGAGGAAGGAGAAGCGTTGCCATGTGTTACACACGTTGGCACCGTGCAGACCCCGGCCCTGGGTCCTCCTGTCCTGAGCTCCATGGGACAGGGAGAAGCTCCAGGAGATGGTTCCCCTGGGATCACGTCTCACACGGATCCAAAGGCTGGGGAGAGCCAGACCCACCCTGCAGCCGGGATGCCAGTTCCTAGAAGCTCCCACCTAGAAAGGACTTGGCTGAGACGGTTACATAGAAGCTGGCGGTTGGGTAAGGGGGGGCTGCAGGGCTGAGGCAAAGCAAGGGCTTGCTGGCTCCTAGGTGGAGCAGCAGGGCAGACACTGTCCCTCCGGGAAGCATAGCTGGGCCGTCCACACAGGAGCCAAACAAGGGCTCAGCCTCAGGGTGCGTCTGCACAGCAGCGATATTTTGAAATAACAAAGAATTATTTCAAGCCTTGATTTCAAGATAAAGTTGAGCTGAAAGACAACTTATTCCACCCACCCTCATTGCACAAAGAGCGAGGGAAGCTGAATTCTTCTTTTAGCTGTGGCCCACTGTGCTGTTTGGAGTTAATCTAAGCACTGGGCATTTGAGGAAGCTAAATTTAGCTTCAGCCCTGCAACATAGACCAGCTTTAGGGGACTAAGTTTCTTGCCAAAGCCTGGGATTGAATAAGGGACCTTTAAATTTTCAGTCTAATCCTCTCCCAACTGAGCTACTACGGACCAGCCTTTTTCCTTCCGAGGCAGCAACTTCTCTCTCCAGGCGCTTTTCTCAGCAGCAGCGCACAAGAGAAAAGCTGTTGCCAATGGCAAGATGAGATTTGCCTGCCCCCCTCAGCCTGATTTGCTAATTTGCCCCATTCCTGCCTCTCTTATAGGACTGACCCAGTGGCCACCTCTACCAATGGCTGGAGGGTCCTGGTCCAGCTGCCTCTCCACTCTTGCAACATGCTGTTTAAGGAGGCAGTAACTCACAGGAAGAAGTCACAGGCAGAGCTACTTAGCTGTGGCTATAATGAAACACAGGCATAACACCAGGTTAGCAGACAGGTTCCTTCCACGTGCTGGTACATGCCAAAGCCCAGGGACTCTTTAAATCTTCAGTCTAATGCTCTCCCCACTGAGTTACTGTGGCTGCTGGATGCAGATCTCTCTGACCTGTAATTCTCTGTCTGGGATGTTTGGCAGCCGTGCTGCACAAAATGGGTGTTGTCATGCACTGCCCAGGAAAGCAAGACTGGCCTTTCCACAGCGCCCCTCCCCCACAGCCCAGAGCCAAGGTTCCCTCTAAGCCAGGCCTGGGCAATACAGGCCAGCAGGCTGGATCCAGCCCATGAAGCCACCCAGCATGGCAGCAAGAAGCCTCAGGCAGATTCCCTGCTTGCCCTGCCCCTCCCCCCACGCACAGCTGAGAGAAGGGGCTGCTGGGCCCTTTGTTTTTCACAGCTGGAGAGGAAAAAGCTTTCTTCCTGGTCTCTTGCTCCAAGCTTGTTTGTGGCCTATAGGAGCTGCCTGCTTGAAGCCCTTGCTAGTCCACCCAAGCTCTTATTCACCCAGGCATATGACCTGTACAGGGAAGGAGCTGCCTGAGAAATGTACTTAACCATTGGGAGCGTCTCCCAGTCAGAACCTGTCCCTGGCACCCCAGCCCCTCCCTTCACCCACTGGCACTGCCTATGACGGGCAAGGGCAAAGACTTGGCAGATTTCATGAATACAGATGAGGCTGGTTTCTTTGACTGGGAAGCAAACCCAGGCTGTAACAGTGAGAGTGCTGAATCCTAGCCAGTAAACCATCAGGGAGACAAGGACCTAACATCTTTGCTCAGCTACCCTAGCTCTTCTCAGGCCACTTTCTGTCCTCTTCAGGAGGTGGGTCCATTCTGGGAGAAGGCGCGAGATGCCGGCGTATTTTGTCGCTTCAGGTTCTACCAGAAGATGCCTCCCAGCACTTTTCCCCTGACCGCACTCTCAGGGCCGGAGATGTGGACCTGCCCCTGTGTATCATGGGGGATGCCGCCTGCCCTTTGCTCCCTAGACTGATGAAGCCCTACACAGAACAGCCCTAAAGCAAGGAACATTTCCCAGACAGGCTCAGCATGGCCCGCATTGGTGTGGAGGCACCTTTGGGCCACTAAATGAGAGATTCCGCTGTCTGCTCCCCTGGTTGGACCTTGGTGAGTCGAACACCACCCAAGTGTCCTCCAGAATAGTTGTGAGAACAAGTCGGAGACATTCCTGCCCCCTGCACAGCTGGCCTGGTCACTCCAACCCTGCTGGTTCAGCCCCATGCCAGTCTCATTCCTACTCTTCCCTGCCGCCCCATCTTTTAAGTGGCGTACCGAGCAACGTTCTCATGATGATCTAACCCTTCAATGACAAGAATGCCGAGCCTCTTGTTCTCAGTCACCCAGCCTGCCTCTTTCTCGTGCAAACTCCCTCTCCCAAAGGCAGAGCTGCAAGCAGCTCAAACTCTGTTGCATTTAAGAGCAGCCTCTGGAGTCAGATCCTGCAGCTTTAAGCAGAGCTCCAGTATGAAATCCAGGGAGTTCAAACTCTTCCACTGCTTTGCCAGTCACAGTGGCCTCTGCAACCGCTCCAGGCTTGTGGTTTCCTTCTTCCCAACACTCCTCCCCAATCAGCCTTTTCCTGAACCAGCAGTTCCATGGGTGGCCGGAGAGGACTCTTCTGTGTCTCAGAAGGACTTAGGAAAATGTGAGCAAAGGCTACAGCAAGGCACCACTGCGAGTTGCACCCAGGATCTCCTGTTCACAAGGCAGGTGCTTTAGCCAGCTAAGCCATGGTGCCCTCCCCAGACAGGGTTGCTCTGGTTTATGGTCCAGGACAACACCTTTGACTCAAAAAATGAGGCGTAACGTTAGTTCGAACCAAGGGCTTTGGTTCGAACTACCACGTCCCGGCGCGCACTTCCTGATTCGAATCAGCTGTGATTCGGACTAGCGCGCCGGGTGAGATCTTCCTAATGAAGCACGGGATATTTAAATCTCCGCTTCATTAGCAATTTTGGTCGCCTACATTTGCATCCCTAGTCCGAACTAGGGAGCAAATGTAGACGTACCCAAACAGCACTCCGAACTGAGCCCATTAAATAACAGAATATTTAATTTCCATCATAAAGTGTAACAGCTATTTCATTTCATGTAGCGATATGAATCATCATAGCTTGTTTGCTAAATCAAGAAGATGGGCAATTTTGTTTTATGCCTCAAAGGAACAGATCCGTATAAGGTAACAAATGGCTACGGAATGTGTTGCAGTGTTAATGTTCTTTGTATTTGATTTCATATTAAATACATAAAGTCACATACCTTGTTAATTATCCCTTAGTTATTTCAGTATTTTTTCTTTTATAAAACTATATTTAGCTAAGCTGTTTGTGAGTAACTGGCGGGTACCACAGTAGCACACATCCGCACAAGCACAAACGACCTCACGAGCGGTGCACATTATGAAACTCACTCCGCCCATGGATGGAAAATCTCAGCGGGAACACGGCCCCCCACACATCTTCTCCCCTCCATTGGCAGTTGCAGTCCCTTTCAGCCACTGGAACACCCCGGGAAGAAAGGCAGGAATGGAGCCAAGTCATGTCAGGCTGAGGGGGGCAGGCAAAACTCATCTTGCCTTGCAGGGCCACAGGCAACAGTATCTCGCTTGTATACTGCTGTGGAGAAAAACACGTCTGAGAGAAGTGTTGGCTTCAGAAAGCTTGAGGCAGTTGCCAAAGTAGCTCAGTTGGGAGAGTGTTAGACTGAAGATCTAAAGGTCCCTGGTTCAATCCCAGGCTTTGGCAGAAGCCTTTGTCAATATAGCTTAGTCTGTTTTGACATCTCTCCATCTCTGGTAAGCACACATCTGCAGTCAAAGTTCAAAGGTTGTACCAAGAGGTCAGAAATAACATCATAAAGACAATGCTATTTGGGGGTTAGAAACTGGAGAGGGGATTTCATGCAGCCTTGCAGATTGTTGGGGGGCCAGGCATGGGTTGGAGGCTGTGGTATGAGGCTGGCTCTGCCTGCTGCCTCCCTTGTGTGAGTGGCCCAAGGCAGGAATGGGATAGAGGATGGAAGCCAAGCAGAGGGAGAAAGACCCAGAGACGGAGTGGGGTGAAGAGAGCCCCCCCCCAGTGGGGTGAGATTGGTTGTGAGGAGGTAGAGTCCTGTGTCTGTCCCAGGGAGGCTCCTTGAGTCCCAGGAGAAGAAGGGGGCTCTGGGTGGAAGGAAAACAAGCAAAGCTGGTCCCAGTGGGCATGAGCTGGGGCTCCAGTTTAGCCCAGCTGAGGAAGTGGGCCTCTGAGTTCCAATTTCAGTGGGACCTGCTGCTGTTGGGCTGCAAAACCCTCCCCCTTCCAGTGCTTTGTCTTCCTTCCCCTTAGGTTCGTGAGAGACAATTTCTTACCTCATGCTGGGTGTCTGATGCTCTCTAAAGCGTGATTGCTGGCTCAGTGGGTGGCTGGGATGTGCTGGGACCCTGGACTTGCAGGATGCTGAGGTCATGTTTCTTGCTCCTGCCCCTGATGCCCTCTCGTTTGGTCCCACCAGCTGCCAGGCTCTGCCTGTTGCCCCCGTGGTGCTCAAGGGAATGCGCATCAGGCCAGGCTGACTGGCCAAGGAAGAGCAGGAGCCCTGTCCTAGGAGAGGAGGGGCCAGTGTGTGTGAGGGCATCGCCCAGACAGGCAGCCCCAGGCTGGGAGGACAGAGCTGCCCGACATCTCTAGGGCTCCTGAGGCCGAGGGGATCCCAGCACAGACACAAGATCAGCAGCCTTGGCCAATGGTCCCAGGTTTGCAGGGACCGTCCCTGGCTCCCCGCTCAGACTGGCCAGGGGGGCACATTGGTGCTAACAACATGCTCAAGTGGCGCCATGTTCCAGCCAGGCCTGCAGGGAGCGTTTCTTGTGGCAGCACCTGATGCCCACGAGTGTGGCCCTTGCACCCACGGCCCTGCTTTTCCCTTGGCCCCATGGGTTTGACAGAACAGAGACCCAGGGCCAGGCTGGAGCACCAGAGTGCCAAGGGGCAGCTCTGGCTCCATGCTGCAGAGTGCTGTGGTGTCCCGAGTGAGGGCAACCATAGCGCGCAGAGACAAAAATGCTTTGCTGTCCCTCATTGAGGTAGGCAAACAAGCAGGGAAACCTGGCTGTCCGGGGGGGTCCCTTTAAGCACAGGCCTCAGATAGCCTCAGGCAGCAGCCACACAAAGTAACTCCTGACCTGATGCCCCGCCGGACCTGGTTCCAGTCAGCCTTAAATGCGATTCAGTGCCCACTCAGTGTGGCCGTACTATTTCGAAATAGCAAAATGCTATTTTGAAATGCATTTTGTATATAGACACGTTATTTAGAAATATCTTATTTCGAAATAACTATTTTGAAATTAGATATTTTGAAATAACGCTGTAGCGGAGACGTTACCCTACACACAAAATGGCCTTCAAGCGGAATACGTGCTCTCCGCCGTGCGGCCACCTGCCGGGCCCCGAGGCAGTGGTGTCCTGCGAGCCAAAGGGGGCCTCTCCGGCTCTGCTCTCAGAGTCCGTGGTGGGGCCCTCGGTTTCTGTAGAGTAGCGGTTTTCACATTCACTTCACACACAAAAGGTCCCTGGTGTGGAAACAGGCCTCCTTTTGCCGTGGGCGCTGGAAAAAGCAGGCTTGCTCAAGTGGGCAGCTGCTTGCTGCCTGGGCGTGCGCTCGTGCCCTCTCACTCACTGCTCTGGGCCTACGGCAGCCTTTTGTCCTGCCTTCTCTCTGGTGCTGCTGGGAGAAGGAAGCCGGCCCAGTGGGGTGGGCAGCACCCTCTGCCCTAGAGGCGCCCCCACAGCACCGCCAGCCCCTCCCTTGCAGGCCAGGGCCAGTGGCGCAACGGATCATGTTCCTGACTGTGAATCTGGAGAGTGTAGGTTTCGCTCCTGCCTGGCTTGCAGAGGGTGGGAGTGCTCTTTTCTCCTCCCCCCACCCCGCAAAGGCAGCTGGTGGGAAGGAAAAGCAAATTCCCTGGCCCAAAGGAAAGGGAGGCCACCACTCTCAGAGCTGGTCCCTGTTGGTTTTGTGCACCTCCCTTCCCATAACCAGGCCTCCTCACCTGAGGTAAAAAACTTCTCACCTGCTTCACCTCAACATGATTTGAACAAACAGCCTTCTAATCTGGAATCAGACACACTGCCATTGGGCCATGAGGCCAACTGGTAAGTCTTGCAGCTCTTGCAACTGGGCAAGAGTCCCAGCCCAGCCGCTCTGTGACGGACCGGACCAGGTCTGGGCACAGCTGAGGGCGTCCGCTCAGGGCGAATTGCTCAGACTCAGGGCTCCTTACGGCCCCTGACTAAAGGCCCTTCCCAAACAGTCCACAAACCAGTCTCACCGAGCGCTTCAGCTGCCAATCTGGTCAGCAAGAAGCCTTACGACCAAAACCGCTCTGACACTCCAGCTCTTCCTGTGCCCCAATCAGCCCCGGGCCTGCACACAGGTGAGGGGTTATAGAACCCAATCTCACCCTCCCCAAACGGGTTCTTCCAGTCCCAAGAAACCAGGCACAGGTCCCAATCAATTTACATTCTGGATCTTACTCACAAGATCACGCTTAGCCAATCCTTTAGAATCTAAACTCTAAGGCTAGGTCCACGCTGCAGGCTTTTTGCACAAGAACTGTTTTGCGGAAGAGTTCTTGTGCAAAAGGTCTTCCATGAGAGCACGTCCACACTGCCATGTGATTTTGCGCAAGAGCATCCATGGCAGTGAGGAGCTCTCTTGAGCAAGAAAGCTCTGATGGCCATTTTAACCATAGGGGCTTCTTGTGCAAGAAATTCACGTTGCCTGTCTACACTGCCCTGTTGTGGAAGAGCTGTTGCGCAAGAGGGCTTATTCTTCATGGGGAGAGGAATAACTCTTCCGGAAGAAGCCCTGTTTTCAGACGCTATGCTGTAAATTTACTTGTGCAAGAACACGTGTGCGGTGTATACAGCTGGCAAGTTTTTGTGCAAGACTGGCCGTTCTTGCACAAAAAGCCTGCAGTGTAGACATAGCCTAAAGGTTTATTACTAAAAGAAAGAAAAGAATGAGAGTAAGGTTGTTAAAGAATAATGCATTACACGCAGACTCACCCAGTTCTCGATACAGGCTCTTAGCAGAGATGTTGTAAACTGCTATCTTAAAAGTCTCTGGTGCACATCCTACATTAAGATGGGTCCAAAGTTCTTTCTGGCTCATTGTTCCCTGCAAGGCTGCATCTGGGATCAGGAGCTAAACTCAAGACAAGATGGAGGATGCCACATGGCACTTCTATACCTCTCCTGGCATCATCTCACATGGCCCCCTTTCTACAGATTTTCAGGGCAAACACCTCCCCCCCATGGGTGCAACAGCCATCTTTAAAATCGCACTCCTGACAGCATGCTGGTGGGGGCTTTGGGCTGGCTTGCGTGGGCTCCTTACGTATTTATTTTGGCGGTGGCGGGGAGAGAGGGCACGTTCCCACTGATTCCATCACAGGAGGCATTCCCCTCGCCCTGCCCCAGGGCCTCAGTGGGAAAGCAGGCCCGCCTGCTGGCCTGGGCCCCATGGAAGCAAGAGAGGGATGCCAGGGTGGCCTGTGACACTGACGCAGCTGCAAGCCACGGGCATCAAAGGAATAGGAGCTTTCTTTGCTCATGTCAGGGTGGCCGAGCGGTCTAAGGCGCTGCGTTCAGGTCGCAGTCTCCTCTGGAGGCGTGGGTTCAAATCCCACCCCTGACAGGCTGGTTGAAGCTCTAGAGGTCCCTCCTGGTATGGTGTGTTTTTTGCCATTGCCAGGGGGCTCTAGTTACAGTGTGCCTTGGCGCTGCCCCATCAGCAAAGGCAGGGAGCAGGGTGGCTGAGTGGTCCAAAGTGCTGTGTTCAGTTTGCAGCTTCTTCCAGAGGCATGGGTTCAAATTCCAGCCCTTGCAGGGCCCCAGTCAACCTCTAATTCCTTCTCTTTCAACTGCCAATGGGTGGCAGAGCAGCGAATAACTTGTAAAACACTCCTGTCTTGAGGGCCTTTCAGTGCCTGGTGTGATGGTCAGATGGCTTCAGCCACAGCAGTGGCTTCCCTTGCAGAAGCAAGCTCCCTGAGGACCACCCCCTCTGACAGGGTGCAGTCACAGATGATGCCTTGGGGAGTGTTGACATGGCCACTGCCCCTTGCATGTCTTCTCCCTGCCTGGGCCAGCTCTGCTGGTCTCCCCAAGCTGAGGTCCCTACCCCACCAAAAGAAGAAGCAGGACAGACACTGAACCTCTTCAGGCCCAAGGGGAGGGCAGTTTAAGGCCCCACCTCCTGAGAGAGCTCTCCCCAGATGGGATCAGACCCCCAGGATTTGGATAAGCCCCCTTTAACAATAAAAGGGGGAATATGCACACTGGTTGCCCCCCAGGTAATGTTGACACTGGGCTTGATAGAAAATAAAAAAATGATTTTAAGTTGAAGCAGTAGGACTTAAGTGGTAATAAGTGAAAACAGGCAGAGCAAAAGAGGTTACAAATCAAAAGAAACAAAATGCTTGGCTAATGCTGCACTGAAACCTCAGTACAACCTCCTCAAACTCACCCTAAAATCTCTTTTCCAGCTGCCACTGTAAGCCAGGGCTCTCTTCCTCACCCTGGGGTCCCTGGACTCTTCCTTCAGGGGCAGCCCAGCCAAAAGACCTAGGCCTCTGCTTTCCTATTCCTTTTGTTAAGGCGTTGAGGCCACTCCCTGCCAACCACTGCTCAGACTTAAGGACAAAAGATTGTCTAACGGTGGCTCATCTAGAAGGTACAGGTAACACCCAATTTTTCACGCACAAGTGATCCATACAACAGAGTAAGATAGGCCCACACCCCACCGGCCACATTCAAGGGGTTGCCTCTTCTGTGAAAGATACTCAGGCAGCTAAACTGACTCTGGGGGTACTTGAACCCACAGTTTTTGAACAACTGGCCTGGCTCACACAGACCACCACAGCTTAAAAGTCTAATACACTTTCCATCATGCCCCAGAGCCCCACAAGTTGTGGAACCTGATGTCTCCTCTCTCTGCTTTGCAACACGGTGGTTTCTGGGGTAAAGAAAGGGGAACCAGGTCTGTCTTTTGGGGAGAGTGAGTAGGAAGAGGGAGGGGGCACTGGAGGGGCTTAGTCCCCTGGCTGGCTCTGCCAGTAAAAAGAAAGAACAGCCATTCTTGTGCAAAAAGCCTGCAGCATAGACATGCAGTGTGAAAAGCCTCACAACAAGAAGCCCCACCACAGCAGCTTCCACTGAGATTTGAACTTACATTTTAGGATTCACAGTCCTGTACACTACCCCTTACACCACAAGACCTACTAAAAGCTGCATGGGGGCACCTGGGATACTCAGCTTTCCGGCTGGCCTCTGCACTCCTGGCTTCCCTCCTGCTGCTTCATCTCTCTGGCTATGACTACACAGCACATTTATTTTGGAATAAGTTGTTCCTGAATAGTTATTTCAAAATAGTTTCTTTCGAAATAGCACGTCTACACTGCAGGGAAACCTCAGAATAGTCCGAGGCAGGCTCCCCAGTGTAGATGAGCTATCTCAATTTAGAGTCCCAGGCAGGGCTGGACTAATGGGTGGGCAAGCCGGGCAGCTGCCCGGGGCGCCAACCGATGGGGGGGGGGCACCTGATGGAAGCTGTAAGGGGCGTGCGGCTTAGTTAAACACCATTTTGTCTGGCAAGAAACTGCTGACCAAAAGTTGTGGTTCTGCAATGTGTATTCTATGATTCTTGTCCTCCCTTTCCTATTGTTTGTTTGGAAAAGGGGAAAAGAGAAGTGGAGGAAGGAGGAAAAGGGAAAGGAAGACCAAGAAAAAAGAGGGAAGACCTGGAAGAAGAATTCACCTCCAAAACAGGGGAGTACCAGAGCTTCTAGGACACCGCTGTTCACACCCCTTGGTACTGAAGCAAACTACTCAAGCCCTGAGACCCCTGGCTTAGAGCAGAAGATGCCTGTTCCATCAGAAGGGACACCTGCAGAGCTTGTGTTTCTACCTGGCTTTAAACCAACAATCTGCTACATGCTAAGCACAATGACCACTACACCACAGAGGCTTTTTGTGGGTGGGCTTGCACTTGAGCAAATATTCTGTTACTAACCCTTTGGCCAACTCAGATTGCTGTGGGGTTAAGGAATTCTCTCCTGTTAATTCTGTGCCCTCAGGAAGGGACGAAACCAAAGGAGGCCGGGCCCCTACCTGGGGACTCCAACCCAAACCCTAAGAGCCAGGGGTTTACAAGCCAGATGATTGATGTTTGCTGCACTTCTCCCTCCCCACAACTGTGTCAAACCTCAAGGCCAGCTCTACAGCCCCATCGGCTAGAGGAGATGTGTATGTTAGAGCCTCTGCCCACTGAGCTGTAGCTTAGCTCTCTGTGTCCAGGGAGCCAGACACTGCCAGGGCTGGAAGGAAATGGGGAATGGCTGCACTTTGGGAGTCAAAGGTGTTGTCTGGGACCATAGAGTAGAACAGTTGCAACAGCCTGCTGGAGGAGGGCAGCATGGCTTAGTTGGCTAAAGCACCTTCTTTGTAAACAGAAGATCCTGGGTTCAACTTGCAGTGGTTCCTTTTGGTAGCCTTTGCTCACATTTTCCTATGTGCTTCTGTGACACAGAAGAGGCCTCCCTGGCCACCCATGGAACTGCTGGTTCAGGAAAAGGCTTATTGGAGAGGCAAATGGGAAAGAAGGAAACCACAAGTGAGAAGCACCTCATGCCCACGTACCCTCACCCTCCATGGCTGCAGGAGCTGCAGAGGTTGCACCCTCAGGCTCTCTAGGTGCTGACACCCCCAGGGAATCACAAGGGCATGTGGCGCTGGCTCTCCTGTCCCAGCAATTGCAGTCAGAGCCCTGCCTTGCCAGTGCCAGTCACAGCAGCCTCTGCACCTGCTCCAGGCTTGTGATTTCCTTCTTCCCAACACTCCTCCCCAATCAGCCTTTTCCTGAACCAGCAGTTCCATGGGTGGCCAGGGGAGGCCTCTTCTGTGTCCCAGAACGACATAGGAAAATGTTAGCAAGGGCTCTGAAAAAAGCACAACTGGGAGTTGAACCCACAACTTCCTTTTTATGACAGACATGCTTTAGCCAACTAAGCCACAGTGCCTGCTACTACTACCTCACTAGTACAATGAGGTTTATCAGTTATTTCTGTCAAAATAACCACATCTTAACAGCGTCTGTTATTTAGACATAGCGCTATTTTGAAATAGTGCCATAACGCGAATATGCAAATGAAGTACGGGATATTTAAATCCCAGCTTCATTTACTATTTTGAATATCTTCATTTGCATCCCTCTCTCGAAAGAGGGCGCAAGTGAAGACATACCCAAACTGCCTTGTGGGCACCAAGGGGAGCTGCAAGAAGAGAAGATCCTGTGTTTCTGCCTGGTTGCGAACCAGGAACTTTTCATGTGTTAGGCTAAGCCACGGTTCCCTCCCACAAAATTGCTTCAAAATTCTTCTACTTTATGATCCCAGACAATACCTTTGAATCCCAAAATGCAGCCATTCCCCATTTCCCTCCAGCCTTCCAGCCCTGGTGGTGTCTGGCTCCCTGGGCACAGAAAGCTACAGCTCCCTGGGCAGGGGCTTTGGCTTCCTTGATCATGGGATGCTGTTGCAGGAAGGGCTGCTTATCAGGGATGGGGGTTCACCTGTTGAGGAAGGGAAGAGTATTTGGATGCAGACTGGCTAACCTAGTGAGGAGGCTGTAAACTAGGTTTGATGGGGGCAGGTGACCAAAGCCCACAGGTAAGTGAACAACATGGAAACCTGGGAGATGGGGCGGAAATGGGATAGAGCATGGGCTGTAACAGCAGAAATAAAGGAAGGACGCGGGACCACTGGAAAGCAAACTCTAATCTGTGTCTTAGACGCTGGTATAGACACACAGGACTATGGGTAATAAGCAGGAAGAAGTTGGTATCACAGGGACTTGGTGGGATAATATACGACTGGAATTTTGGCACAGAAGTGTACAGCTTGCTCAGGAAAGGTAGGCAAGGAAAAAGGGAGGAGGTGTTTCCTTAGATATGAAACATGCACACACTTGGCCTGAGATGGACACAGAAGACAGATTTGTCAAGAGTCTCTGGGTTAGGTTAAAAGGGGTAAAACCCAAGGGTGATGTCACACTAGGGCTACGTCCAGACTGGCATGATTTTCTGCAAATGCTTTTAACGGAAAAGTTTTTCCGTTAAAAGCATTTGCGGAAAAGAGCATCTAGATTGGCACGGACGCTTTTGCACAAAAGCCCTTTTTGCGGAAAAGCATCTGTGCCAGTCTAGACGCGCTTTTGCACAAGAAAGCCCCGATCGCCATTTTCGCCATCGGGGCTTTTTTGCGCAAAATGGTTCTCAGTTGTCTACACTGGCCCTCTTGCACAAAAGCATTTGCACAAGAGGGCTTTTTCCCAAATGGGAGAGTCATTGTATTTGCGCAAGAACACTGACGATCATACTTTAGATCGTCAGTGTTCTTGCGCAAATTCAAGTGGCCAGTGTAGACAGCTGGCAAGTTTTTCCGCAAAAGCAGCTGCTTTTGTGGAAAAACTTGCCAGTCTGGATGCAGCCGAGGCGTCTGTTACAGACACCTCCCCAGGCAGAAGAGGTGGATGAGGCTTTTTAAACAATTAACAGAATCATCCGAAGCGCAGCTGGTTTCACACACACTCAGCCTCACCTACAGCTGGGAAGCAGTTTGCAGTGAGCTGAAAAGAAACAGAAGAGGGAAAACTGCTGCCTGGCAGAACCAAGTCTTGGGATTCTTCTGTGTCCAGCTGTGCTAAGCAGCTGGCAGCCAAGCTCCCAAGTGCTTGTCTATTCCTGCCCTCCCCAGGAAGGGGAATCCCTTCTTCTCCATGTTACAGGCTGGACTTTGCCTGCCTTACTTTTACCCAGGGAACTGTTCCATGTGAGGCAAACATGACACCTGCTGCACTGCGGAAACCAGCCCATTCCATTTTTGGAAGAGGGAAGGAGCCCCTGGAAGCACCTAGCTGGCTCTGCCTGTGGAAAAGAGAAAGGGACAAATGTCTATGACTGGAGAATGTGGGTATCGATCCCACTACCTCTCGCATGCTAAGCGAGCGCTCTACCACTTGAGCTAATTCCCCTGCTTATATACACTTTTCCTGCCCTACCCACCTTGTTCCAGAACCCACAACATCCGTTCTGCTCAACCCTCATATAAAACTCAGCAAATATCCAGAGAAGTTGCGGTTCCCTTTTAAAAGACTCTGCACAGCTCAGTTCCAATCAGCCGGTCTTCCCTAGAGCCCGGAACATTGACTGCGGCAGAATCGCTCTTATGCCTAGTGTAGACACGGCCTTAGAGTGTGACTAAACCAGCCCCAGCAGGGCCGGCTTTAGGAAGTGCGGGGCCCAATTTGAACCGTTTTGGCGGCCCCGCCCCGCCCAGGATTTTTTGTTGAGCCAAAAAAAAAAAAACCCCACCCACACAACAAACCACAACCACACACAGATATCACATCAGAAGTAGATCTGATCAAAATGTATATCAATATAGTTGAACATTTTCCCAAAAAAAATGCCATCCATAATTATGCAAAATTTTACACAAAAGTAAATCAGTTGCCTTAAGTGTAGGTCAAATATTTTCAATTGCAAACTATCCAATTTTTTCAATAAAGTTTAAAGTTTGATTTTTAAAAAGTTACCAGAGAGCGTTGCAGTTTTCTGTTACATTGATTTACTTTTTAAATAGCAAAAATGGAGTCTTTGTTAAAAAAGTGTCAGTTCTGTGGTCAAATTCCAGTCCTTAGTGATTTGAGCACCAATGATTTCACTAGGTAATATGGTACCTCACCACCATTGCCTCCTTTGCACTGCCCTTCAACACACATTGCCTGCATGCTGAGTCCAAGATCAGTGTACACAAGATTTTATCAATGATTTTTGCTCAAGCGATCACTGAGACAAGACAAGGACTCTCAATTGATTCTAGTCAGCTCTGCCTTTAAACACTGGATGTAAAGTGTCACATATAATTGAGGACTCCCAAATAGACTCTACACCACCAGAAATAAAACCTGTTTCCCTCTTCTGTGACTTTCAGTTAGATGTGACTCACTCTCCTCTGCTTAGTGTTCAAGTTATGGTAGACCCTAAGCCAGGTCATATTAAGTTCAGGTCTTTTACCTTTTAATCATACAATATGGATAACAACATTTCATTCTCCCAGCTCCAAGTCTTAAATGAATTTCAACCCAAAAGAGCCAAAATTGATCACCTTGACATGGCAAGTGTGTCTGCTGATCTCTGTGGCAAGGTAGGTTGTCTATATGAATAAGGCCTGCTCCTGAAGCCTTTTCCTACAGTTGATTAACAGATGGCAGTAGATAGCTCATTCAGACCGCTGGCTGATAATAGTTAGTCACCCTGACCGGTCATTAACCACAGTCATGGACTCACCCTACTCTCCATTGTCTCTATGATTCTCTGATGACCTGCGACAAAAAAGGAGGGTGGAAAGGGAAACTGAAGGGAGAGACCTCTCTAAATTCACCAATCAAAGAGCAGTATCTCTAAATTCACCAATCAAAGAGCAGCAAAAATCACAAGGAACACCTACACAAAGTTATGAGATTGGTCTACAAATCATAAGATTTTTTAAAAATAAAACATGTTGGATTTGTATTGGCCTTTTGTTTCTTGAGTATTTAGGGTTCATGTTTTAAAGCTTTCCTCCTTAGCTGTAAGGCCCAGAAGTATAGAGAACTTTTTTTAAATGAAAGCTGAGATTCCTACGTAATCAGTTGACCCCAGGCCTTTAGAAAAACACCAAATGTTTTGAGACTCATGGTAAAACAATGGAGGAATTCTTGTGAGCCCATGCTTTGCCCACAGTATAAATAAATAAAAAATAATAATATCTTCTCCACTAAACATCCTAATGAGATACTGCAAATGGTAAACTGAATTCAACAGCTCCTGATTTGAACAAGTATCAACCTAGTTTTTCATATTTGAGATGGGTTACCAGGGATCATACATGACAATATGAAATCTTTCCACTCTCAAGTCAGCATATTCACAAAGCACCTATAATTTTGATCCATGCATTTATCGGATAGTGAAAGAGAAAGGAGGGGAATCAGTGTAGATAAATGTTCAAATTAAAAAAAAAAAAAAGCCTGAAGGAATTAGGACTGGGCTCCTACATCTCACGTTCAGAACTGATTAGGACACTTACGACCAGATTTTCAAAGGTGTGTAAAGATCAGATAGATATCTTTGAAGATCCGAGTTGGCAACTGTCTCTTTAGGAGCTTAATTACCTTTGAAAATCTGAGCTTAGATTTCCAAGTCCAATTTTCAAAAATGACTTTAGTCACTCAAGTGCTTTTGAAAATTTTAACTGGGGGCCTAAAGAGACAAAAGGCAGGAGATATGGTATTCCTTTTAAAAACGTGTGACATCTATTTTTAACTCAATTTTATATTATTCTTCTCCCAGGGGCGACTGACCCCTCCGGCCCCCTCACTACGCCATTTCCCCCCCTCCTGCAGATCTATCATCTTATGCATGTGCGGGATCTGTGAGTTAGTGTCTGTGGCGCCTGCTTCTGGGTGGTGTCTCAATGCTGCCACATTCACCTCCAAAGAGGGGGCTTCCCAAAGCAGGCCCTTGCTGCTGACCCCCAAGGCATCCACAGGTCCAGTCTCTTTTCAATGGGCCCGCTTCCCAGGGCTCGTTGATCTTGGATCTGGCTTCCATCCCCTCTCCAACCCCCATCAGAACTACTGTGCCCTCCTGGCTTAGGAAAAGAATAAACAGGAGGATTGGAAATTAACCCGCCCGTCTCACGTCCCCTAGGCAGGGAATGAGCCATCTACATTAGGCCCCAGCTGGAGTATCATGTCCAGTTCTAGGTGCCACATTTCAGGAAACGTGGAGAAACTGGAGAAAGTCCAGAGAAGATCGACACAACTGTTGAAAGGTCTAGAGAACATGAGATATGAGGCAAGGCTGAAGAAATTGGCCTTGTTTACCTTGGAAAAGAGAAGACCGAAAAGGGACATGAGAGGAGCTTTCAAGTATCTAAAAGAGTATCATAAGGAGGAGGAAAAAAAATTGTTCTGCTTGGCCTCTGAGGTTAGGATGAGAAGCAATGGGCTTAAATTGCAGATATTTAAGACCAGGTTAGACAGACACCTGTCAGGGATGAGCGAGGGCAACTCAACTTTGGAAGCCCCATGGGCCACACTGATACTTACAGAACATGCTGAGGGCCTCAACTTAAGCGTGGTTGCATATGCAAGCAAATATATACAAATAGCTTCTCTCCCACTGACAGGCATGAATACAAAGATTAAGGCAAGACTACACAACACACAGGCCCCATTTAAGTCAGTTCTGCTGATATTAATAAAATGCAATATTTCCCCGATTTCTACCCATGTGACAGCACTTTTCATGAGCAATGACAGTCCAAGAATTTAACTACTAAAACACATATCAACAGAAGATCATTACACTGACTACTCTTTTGTTTTGGCTCCCACTCGCCAGCCACGTGTTGATCCCCACATAAACCCAAACTGCACCGCAGGGGCGCAAACAAACTGGCCGTGGGCAGCATACCAAGTTATTAATCAATATTTTTAAACCTTTACCTTTTCTCTCTGCTGCCATGTCTCCTCTTCTTGCTCCATCATCTCCCCTGGTGCCTGCTTCCCCCCCAACTCCTCACCCTTCTCTGCTGTCCTGACTCCTGCCCTTCTCACTGCCCTCAGCCCTCCTGCGACCTGCGCCCCTCCACCAGCCCTTCTCTCCCCCCTGTGCCCACTCCTCCAGTAGCCCCACTCTGATCATGTGAGCTACCCCGCCTCATCCCCTCTTCTAACACTTCCGTCTACCCACCTGCCCTGCCTCTCTCCTCTGGTGCTGGTCCCTTCCCTGCAGGTGTCTGCCCTTCTGCTTCAGCCCAGAATCCCCTGGCACCTGCACCTTCCCTTACCCCTGCACCCTCCTGGTGCCTCCCCCTTCCCTTACTGCCCCTGCCCCCTTTGCCCTCTTTTTCCCTAATGCCCATCCCCTCACCACTCTCTGCCCCATTCCCCTCCTGCCTCTGTGCCCTCACACATGACTTGCTCCATCCCCACCTTTCTCATGCCCACCCCTTCTTTCAAGCCTTCTCCCAGCACCTCCCCCTCCCCCTCTGGTCCCCAATGCCCTTCCCCTCTCCTCTCCTCTCCTCTCCCAGCATCACCCTGTCCCCCCTCCCACTGACACCTCCCCTCCTGCCCTTTTCCTCATTGTCTGCACTTGCCCCCCCCCGCCATTTGTGTCTCCTCCACCCTGTCTCTTGGTGCCTTCACCTCCCCCCTGCCCCTCCCCCTCCGCCCAAGCCCCTTCTCCTTCCACTCCTCCCCCTCCATCCCTCTGCCTCTGCCCAACCACTTCCCCTTCCGTCTCCGCCTCTGCCCCTGCACCCGCCCAAGCCCCTCCCCCACCACCCAAGCCCTTCCTCCACTTCCACCTCCACCCCGCCCCCACCCAAGCCCCTTCCCTTCCCCCCCCCCTTCCCCGCCCCCCTGCTGCCACCCAAGCCGGTTCCATACCTTCTGCCTTCCATGTTGCGGGGCCAGAGTCTGCACTCAGGCCCCGGAGGCCGAACCCGGAGGTAGCCAGGCCCTGCAACGTGCCTCCGAGGAGTTTTAAAATCCCGGGCCGTGACGTCACGTCACGCCCGGGTGTCCTCCCCACCCACCTGCAATGCTGCACATGGCAGCAGAAGCCAGCAAGGGGGAGCTGCACAGAGCCACGCACTGCAGGGATGGTCCAGGCAGAGGGGGACGCTGTGGGAGGACTTGTGCAGGGGCCCGCTACACGCAGAGACCCAGCTCCACATATTGCTGGATCAGGGCCCCAGCTCTGAGAAGAAACACTCTCCTCCTGTCTGCACCTAACACCAGTGTCAGTGTTTGCTACTAAGGGGAAAACAGCAATTCCAGGGAACCCTTACCCAGTGTTTAACCACCTGGGAGCTGCTAAGGGGCAAAGGAAGCCAAAGAGACTTGGCATGTGCTAAGGAACAACCTAACTGTCACCCCACATGGGACTTGAACCCACAAAACTTGACTTTACAAGCCAAGGCCTTGCCTATTAGGCCACTGCAACACACTAATAAGAGCAAAGAGACAGAAATTCCCTCTTCCAAATAAACATTCCTCAACTTTTAGGTGCCAGATTCGAGCCCTTGGAAGGAGCCAGAAACACAGGAAGGGCTGATCGCACCCCCCTCAGAAAATCAGCTCTCAGGAGGCATCCCCAGCTGCCCCCAAAGTGTGGGTCACCCCACACTAGCCATGGGCAAAACTCAACACCTGGACATTTTGCCTCCCTCCCAAAGCCAGGGGCTTTGTCTCCCACAGCTGCAGCTTCAGCAGGGAGCCGGGCTGGTGCTCACTGCTTCTGGGGAAGGGAGCGGGTCCCACAGGGGCTGGGGCTGGCAGGGAATGGCCGGTTGTTACTGAACGGGAAGGAGAAAACGCAGCCACATTGCCGAGGGCAGGGAGAGCGACTGGGGCTGGCCTGGCAGTGCTGTGGGACGGCCCTGGGGGAGCGCTGCAATGTGACCCTGGCTCCCAAGGCAGCAAGTGCGGAATCCCCCTCGGTGAGCGCGAGAGGCTCCGACCGGCCTGGTCTGAATCCGGCTGAAGGGCTGGACGGCCCCGCTGCTGGAGTGTCAGAGCCCCTGTCAATCGGCCCAGTGTTTGTCCCCTCCCCCACCAGGCAGGGCAGGGCAGGGCAGGGCAGGGCCCACAAGCCCAGCAGGGAGTTACAGGCACATCACTTGCTCCCAGACCACTGGGATGACCATGGAGCAGGACTCAGTGGCAAGTTTGTGGTTCCCAGGGGCTCAGAGAGGGAGTCAGAGCCCT
>CM064345.1:26573082-26660926 GCA_032595735.1 Pelochelys cantorii | reverse complement strand
CTATTGAAGGGCAGGGCCCAGGGCAGCCGCCCCGCTCGCCCTGCCCTATATCCATCACTGAAGTCATTAATATTGGCAGCGCTATTGACACTGAGGCTCCTTTAGAAAGAGCCAGAGCAGCCTTAGCGCAGGCCAGAATCAGGCCCTGGAAACATGGATTCCAGCTGGAATAAGTGTTTGGCCTGTGAATTGAATGTCACTGGGCTTGGAGGGAGCAGACCTTTATTCTTAGATGCCAGTGAACCTCGATTTCACTGTCCATTCACAAACGAAGGAAAAAAATCTTTCCATTCATAGTAACTGAAAGTTACACACAGGCCCAGAAAGAGCCAGGCTGCTTGAGAATTTCTTATGGTTGAAGGACTTTCACTTAGTCCATTTTGAGAGTCACATTGACAATTTGTGGTTTAATAATAAAGATTTTACTCTTTGAATCTCAGTTTCTGTCACTGAATAGTTACTGTCTGAGCCAAATATTGCCTGTCCCTCCCCCTATCATTTCCCACTGCTGTGAAAATTGAGCATGGTAAAACTGTGCAACTGGGAGTGTGTAACTAGATACACATAAATAATCAACTGTTACTTTATCTGTCAACATCAAACATCAAACACAATGAATTCTTCACAAGCCTCATTCTCGCTGCTTACACACAGGCTACGTCTAGACTGGCATGATTTTCCGCAAATGCTTTTAACGGAAAAGTTTTTCCGTTAAAAGCATTTGTGGAAAAGGGAATCTAGATTGGCACAGACACTTTTGTGAAAAAGCACTTTTTGTGGAAAAGCGTCCGTGCCAATCTAGATGTGGTTTTGCGCAAGAAAGCCCCGATCACCATTTTCACCATCGGGGCTTTTTTGCGCAAAACAGTTTTCAGCTGTCTACACTGGCCCTTTTGCGCAAAAGCATTTCCAGAAAAGGGCTTTTTCCCAAACAGGAGCAGCATAGCATTTCCGCAAGAACACTGACAATCTTACATGAGATCGTCAGTGTTCTTGAGGAAATTCAAGCGTCCAGTGTAGACAGCTGGCAAGTTTTTCCGCAAAAGCAGCTGCTTTTGCGGAAAAACTTGCCAGTCTAGACGCAGCCACACAGTTCTGGGAGCTGATCACCACAGCCTGGTGGATTCTGGGGTCCATGTGATGCCCCAGGGCCCCTCCACACCAGCACAGGGGCGGGTGCCAGGGCCACAACCAGAGTGTGGGACGTTTCTCACCAAAGCCTCCAGGGCTGGGATGTCTCCGGCTGGCTCTTCCCATTCCAGCAACCAGCCTGAGTCAGCTCCAGGGAGGTGAACAGCCGGTTGTTGCTGGAGGCAGGTAGAGCCTGAGCTCAGGAAATTGAAACTGATCCTGTTCCCCAGACCAGAAGGAGCCCTGGCCACAGTGAACCTGTATAAAGCCTGCAGGAGGAAGCATCTTGTTCTGTCTGCCTGGAGGGTTTCACAGCCCCTGTCACTCTGGAGTGTGGGCACAATTTCTGCCAGGCCTGCATCAGCCAGTGCTGGGAGGGACCCGGCCCAGCCGCCTCCTGCCCGCAGTGCAGGGATCCTGTGCAGCAGGGACCCCTCCGGCCAGTGAAGGAAGTAGCAGGGGACGGGCTGTGCGAGGAGCATCAGGAGGTGCTGAAACTGTTCTGTGAGGAGGATCAAGCCCCCATCTGTGTGATGTGTGACAGGTCCCAGATGCACTGCACGCACACGGTGCTGTCCATAGTGGAGGCTGCCCAGGAGTACAAGGTAGGGAGCTGCTGCCCTGTCTGCTGGGGAATTATTCTGGGTTTTAGTCACTGGCTAATTTCCCTGACTCTTCCCTTGCCCAGTGCGACTCAACAGCCAGCTAAAGCCTGCCTGGCCTGGGACAGGCTGTAACAAAATAAATCAAATGGGAGGTGGACACAATCAATGTCAGGCTGGCCTATGGGAATGTGCTGCCTTCAGACTGGAGAATGGGGGGTTACAAGTGGCTGTTGTTACAGATTTGATGACTAGAATTTGTTTTTATTACTTGTATTTGCATCACAATCGCCCTCACAGACCCCATGTGAGATCCGGGGACAGTCTGTGCCCTGAGCAGTTTATAGTCTAGAGATAGACAAAAGGTGAAGAGGGGAACTGAGGCACAAAGCAGGGGAGTTAATCACCCAGTAGGTCAGTGGCTGAGTTCAGCATAGAATCCCAGTTTCTCCAGACCTAGTCCATGGTCGTAACCACTAGGCCATGCTGCCACCTCAACCACATCATGAAATGTGTCAGTTAGGTGGGAAAGACACCTTGCTCCAGGCACAGCAGGGACAGAAGGTTTCCCACTGGGATGCCAAACTCCTGGGCTGCTCCCACAGGGGTTAAACTCAGATGCTGCGGCCGGCACTAGAGGAGGTCGCTGGACTGGACGCAGTGTGGGACCCCAAGTGCCTTGAGTCCACCCACAACAGGGCTCCAGGCAGTGCAGGGTCTTGCCAGGCACCACTGGGATCAGACTCGGTTGGAGCAAAACTACCCCCAGGCTGGAGCTGCCCGGTGCCGGTCTGACCTGTGCCAGTGGCTGGCTGGGCACGGACCAGCCAGCGAGGTTCCATTAGTCCCTCCAGGCAGCCTGTGGGAATCTCCCAGAATACACTGCTGCCGGGAGCTGTACCAGAGACTGGGGCAAACCCCAACCGTCCTGAACAGAAATCAGCCTGTTTAATTAGGGAGTCACTGACCCATCCCCAGAACACGGGACATGCCCACGCCTGCCTGCTGGGCCTTCCCTCAAGGCTTGGTCGGCCTCTGTGGGCCTGTCCCTGCTTCTGTCAGACCATCCCCGCCTACGTCATTCTGTGTGGAGGTGCCACCCCCTCTTGCCTTCCCCCGCCCCTCACAGGTGTCCTGCTGCAGCCTCAGTCTTCTCCTGTCCCTTTCTCACCAGACAAAGCCATGGCCAGGGCTGAGTCCCCCCCCGGGCAGGGACAGAGGCCCACAGAACTGGGACAGGACTGTGCAGTGTAAAACCAGACAAATGGCCCCCCAGGCCCTCAGACGGTGGGGAGGTGGGGAGACAAAGGGCAACTTCCCTGGGGTCTGCTGATTAAATCACTGCTGCAGTGCGCTGGGTGGCTGTGAAGGCTGCCGGGGGCGGGAGGGGGGTGGGGGGGCAGGGAAGGGGGACATGGTTCAGCGTGCTCCATGTGGTGCTGAGGGCTGACTGTCCCCATCCCTGCCCCTCCCGCCTGAGGCCCTGCCCCTCCAGGGAGTGTGGAGCCTCCCCCACTCCCTCCACTTTACCGAGCAGCAGCCCAATGATGCTCTTGCTCCTCTGAGCCTCCCTGTAACTAATGGACTTGCTCTGATGCTTAGCCCAGCTCTGTCCTACCAGCGCAGTCCCCAGGCCTCAGGGCTGAGCTCCCAGCCCCTGTTTAAACCCTGGTGGCTCCTGGGATTGTTATCACTTAGGCTATGTCTACACTGCAGGCTTCTTGCACAAGAATATTTTTGCAGAAGAGATCTTCCACAAAAACTTCTTGTGCAAGAACGCGTCCACCCTGCAAAAGCTCATCGGAAGAGTGATGTGCTTTTGTGCAAGAGAGTATCCAGATTGCATGGACACTCTCTCGCAAGAAAGCTCTGATTGCTATTCACAGAATAGCCTGTGCTTTTTTCGAGTAGCACTTTTTGTACAAAAAACCCTGTTGCCCATCCACACACACCTTTTTGCACAAGAACTCTTGTGCAAAAAGGAGTTATTCCTCATAGAAAGTTATTCCTCATACCTATGCCACAAAAAGCCCTCTGTTCTGCCGATCTGCTGTAAATTTTCTTGCGCAAAAATGCTCTTGACGTTAGGACGCTCCGCGCGCTTTTGTAAAAACAGCAAATGCTTATCCGATAGTCAGTCGACTAGTTGATTCCCACCCCCCCTTGCTGCCTCTATCAGATAGAGGCAGCAAAGGGGGGGAAGAAGGGGTACTTGAAAGCGGCAGTGCCACACAGCTGAGCCTGGGATCAGCTGTGCAGCACTGTTGCTTTGAAACACCATGGCGGCTTTCAAAGGGGCAGCACTGCACAGCTGATCCCAGCTCGGCATTTCAAAGCGGCAGTGCTGCACAGCTGATCCCAGGCTCAGCTGTGCGGTGCTGTGTATGTCGAGCCTGGGGTCAGCTGAGGACTTCCCAGCTGACCCTGGCTCCGCATGACATTTCAAAGCGGCAGCGCAGCATGGAGCCCAGGGTCAGCGGGGGACTCTGACTCCCACTGGGGATTCTTGTGCATTTCAAAGCTGGTACCCACACGCAGCCTGGAGTCAGCAGGATTTCCCGCTGGCCCTGGGCTGCATGCAGAATTCTGCATTCCTCCTTTGAAATGTGCAAGGAGGAATAGAGAAGTGCGTATCGACTAGTCAAGTAGTCAATGGAAATTCCATCGACTACTTGACTAGTCAATAAATCGCTAGTTAACATTCTTAGTTTCGCCATGATTTTGGGTTGCTGGATTAGATTCATATCTGGACAGGCCCTGAGCTTCCATGTCAGGGGATGAGTTAATATCCAGCCTTTGTGGCTTTCCCATAAATCCTCCTCCAGTTACCTGAATGTCCCGGGGAAGGGCTGTCTGCTGGGTCTGCTCATTTCCTGCTAATGAGTTTGCTTCTGTTATCTCCCTGGGTATCTGTGTCAGTGTGGGGCCAAGCAGTGTTCCCAGTACACTGAGTGCTTGGGCGGCAGCTCAGGAGAGTTTCAGATGCTCCCCAGCTAATTAGCAGAATGTCAACAGCTAGGTCTTTCAGCTGGTGGTGCATATTTACACTTGCCTCAGTGCACATAGAAAAAATATTCCACACATTGATGAAGAAGTTTAAAGAGAACCTGGGTGTTGAGTCCTGCCCCCTACTGCTCTGGATGTGAATTCCCAGAGCCCATGGATAACAGAAGATGCTGCCCATGACAGAGATGGGGACCTCCCTTTCAGAGGGACACAGGGGCCAAAGGGAAAACTGACCCACAGAGCAGAGTCAAATGTCAGAAATCTGAGGGTTGTCCAAGAAGTTCTCTTTGCTGCACACTCAGATCCCCATGAAAGGGCCCCAGGCTCCATCCATGCCCCTGACCAGCCCTTTCCTCATTTTCATACAGAAACAGACACAAGTTGAGAGGCAGATGATTGTGGCCGAGTTTCAGCAGCTGCAGCAGTTCCTGGAGGAAAAAGAGTGACTCCTGCTGGCCCAGCTGGAGAAGCTGGACGAGGAGATTGGGAGGCTCCAGACTGACACCATCAGGAAACTCTCCGCGCAGATTTCCCATCTCAGAGAGCAGATCGGTGAGCTGGAGGAGAAGTGTCAGAAGCCAGCGAGTGAATTCCTGCAGGTGAGACTGAGGGAGAAACATCCCAGCTCCCCGCACAGGGAAGGGAGGCTCCTGAATCACAAGTGCTGGGGTTCAGCCGTCAGATCTGGGTGTAACTCGGCGGGTGCATTGCTGCCATGTGAATGACTATTGTGCTTTGCAGAGTCATAGGCACAGAGCTATTAGAGATGGCAAAGCCCCTTTCGCTCAGGGGATCCATGGCCCTGGGGCCAGGGCAGGGCCCCTCTGCCCATATTTGCAAAATCCCTTCCCTGGGTCCCCCCTGTGTGTGTCGATAGGGGCTGAGATTCTTTTCTCTCTCTCCCCTCTAGGACGTCAGAAGCACCTTGAGCAGGTAGGTGGCTCTTGCTCCCCTCATACTGCCCAGTGCAGGGAAAGGGCTTGGAGCTGATGTTAACACCACATCTCCCCAGGGCCCTGCAGCCAGATGTGAGGGGAAGGTCACAGGCTGGGCACAAATCTCTGATCAGCTTCAGCCTGAGGCTCTCCCCCTGGCCCAGCAGACTCTGGAATTCCCCATTCAGGGCACAGTCTGAGCTCAAGTGTTTCCTGGAGCTGTCACCTCCCTGGGGACTGGCTGCCTCAGGGCTGTGGGGTGGGAAATGGGCCTGTCACTGCTGGGCACTGGGCACATTCAGCCCAGGGCAGCAGGGACCCAGAGTCTGTCCCACCCGAGGGCTGTTTGGAGATCTGTGTGGAATGGGCAGCTGGTGTCTCAGACTCATCCCTAGTGGGCAGATTCCTACAGCCCTTCCCCTGGGAACCTCCTGTCCCTCAGCGCCTGGAGGCCAAGGGGTGAGTTGGCCATGGAGACTCAATTCCCCTTTTGTCCCCCAGCTGGTCTCCCCAGGCCAGAGCTGCAGACTGTTAATGGGACCTTTGAGGGGGAAGTTGCAGGGCCAAGGGCTGCGCTGCCCCTGCTCTCGGGCTGGGAGAAGTGGAGGGATTCGAACTCCAGGCCCAGCAGAGCAGCGACTCACTGGCCAGAGCTGGAGAACTGAGTCACTCGGTGCAGTGTCCCCATGTGATGTTGTCTTTCTCCAGGTGTGAGGAGATTTCTCCTGAACTGGGCGAGCGAGTCAGGGGTTTCTCCCAGCAAACGACTGCACTGTCGGAGACTCTGAGGCAGTTCACAGGTACCGAGAAGGGACGGGGGAGGGGAGGGAGAGTGAAGCATCTGAGGCCATGGGAAGAGACCGATGCTGGTCATTTGGCTCCTAGTTAGATTAAGTTTCTGTTTAATTGTGAGGTGAGAATGGTGCCCACTTTCCATCCCAGACAGTCATGTCAATTGAATTGAACCTTATTTGTTCCAAAAGCTGCTTTGTAATTACAGTGACGTTAGAGCACAAAATGGCCAATACAGACAGAAACATGTCCAGCTCCGTGCTGCTCTCTGTAGAGATGCTGAGTACACAGACCCCATGGCTCACAGGTAGAGCCAGGAGTTCTCAAACTCTGAACCTCCCGCTAGTGTCAAAGGGACTGAAGTGGGTGAAGTTACTTTGAGGCCAAAGTCTTGGCAGGATTTGGGCCTAGGCTGTGACAATTGTCAGAAAGTGAATGAGCCAAAACTAATGGAGTCTGCAGGGGGGGAGGGGATGTTGAGGAGAAAACAAATCTCTTCAAGGATTGTCCTGGGCTGGCTGTGAGGCTGCAGGGACATTGAGTCCATTGCTGGGATAGGCCTGAGAGAGAAAGTAGGAGGCTTCACACTTCTTTAATTGCATTAATTGTCTAGCTAGCAGAAGTAGAAGTAGCTTAATTCGGCTCTTAGAACCATAGAATCATAGGGCTGGAAGAGACCTCAGGAGTCATTGAGTCCAGCTGCCTACCCAAGGCAGGACAAACCCCAACTAAATCAACCCAGCCAGGGATTTGTCAAGCCAACACGTAAAAACCTCTAGGGATGGAGATTCCACCACCTCCCTAGGGAACCCATCCTAGTGCTTCCCCACCCTCCTAGGGAAATAGGTTTTCCCTAATATCCCACCTAGATCTTCCCCACTGCAACTTCAGACCATTGCTTCTGGTTCTGCCATCTGTCACTACTGAGAACAGACTCTCTCCATCCTCTTTGGAACCCCCCTTCAGGAAGTTGAAGACTGCTATCAAATCCCCCCTCACAATTCTCTTCTGCAGACTAAATAAGCCCATATCCCTCAGCCTCTCTTCATAGGTCAAGTGCTCCAGAGCTCTCTTCATTTTGGTCACCCTCCACTGGACCCTCTCCAATGCCTCCACATCCTTTCTGTAGTGGGGGCCCCAGAACTGGACAGAATACTCCAGATGTGGCTTCACAAGTGCTAAATAGAGAGGAATAATCACTTCTCTAAATCTGCTGGCAATGCTTCTCCTAATGCACCCTAATATGCCATTAGCCTTCTTGGCTACAAGAACACACTGTTGACTCATATCCAGCTTCTCATCCATTGTAATCCCCAGGGTCTTTTCGTGCTGTCTATATAGCAGGAAGTGGAGGGAAGAGCACTCTTCCTCCGACTTCCCTTACTCCTTCTGAAAGCAGGTCTACCACCATCTACAGAAGCGCCTCTCAGTTTGATTAGCTCTCTTAACTCGACCGCTAATTTGAACCTTGGGAGAGCAGCAGCAGCAGCCTTGCTCTTCTCTGCAGTGTAGACGTACCCAAGTGTGTCTCTGCTATAACAAAAACACAGGTGTGTGTGTTAGGATTGGGATATCGTGGGCAATATGGACTCCTGAAGTCTCACCCCTCTTCTCCCTTCCCCCACCAGACATACTGCCTGCTGCACTGGAGAGAGAAAGAAGAAAGTCTCTGGGAGGTTTCAGACAGGGTGAGGTTTCAAATGGTGATTGAAAACATCTTCCTGAGCTTGTAGCTCAAGTCACCAACCAAACCCCCAGTGACCACGACAGGCAGAGCCCCCAAACCTGCCCACTGAGTGGAGAGGTGCCCCAGGGACACTGGATCAGAAGGACGAGGGGCTGTGTCCTGCCCACTTTAAGAAATGGGATGGTCGGACCCCCCACTTTTTACTATGGGCACAGTTTGCAGGCAGGGGGCTTTGCAGGCAGGGGCTGCGCTTTGTGTCGGGGCAGCTGATCAGCACAGCCCCTCCTTGGGCACCAGCTTCTGCCCTGTGCTGCCCCTTTCAGTGACCCCACCCCAGATCCTCTTCCCCAGAGCCCTGCCCCCGGCCAGGCCAGAAGCCAGAGCTGGGCTCCCCGCATTGAGCCCAGCTGCCCTGAAGAGCCCTGGACCCTCCACCTGCCCTGGGGGTGACTAATGCCCAGGCCCTGCTCTCTGGGGTGAGGCGGCTCTTCCCCTGCGCTGCCCCCTCCCCTCTGTGCCCTGGGCGGGGAGTAGAGGCTGCAGCAGGGGAGGGAGTTTCCCTCTGGGGTTTAAAGCTGGTACCAGCCTCCGCTGCCCCACCCCCCACTGAACCCTCCTGCTCTGGGCCTGACCCTGGGGGTGGAGCAGCCTGAGCTGGGGGGCAGGAGGCTGCATCCTCTGCACACAAATGAGAAGCTGATGAAGCGGGTCCCATTGCCCAGGCTGAGGCGCTGCAGTGACAGCTCGGCTCAGACTCAGGGCCCAGGACAGAGGCAGCTCCCTGGGGCCCAGGCCTGTCCCAGCCACAACAGGGCTGCTGGGGAGGGTGAGAAATGGCCCCAGCCACCCCCAGGGCTGAGCTCTGCCCCTCACGCTCTGATTCTCTCTCCCCAGCGACTGTGACTCTGGATCCAGACACGGCAAATCCCCACCTCGTCCTGTCTGGGGATCGAAAATGTGTGATCTGGGACCTTACCCAGGAGCAACTGCCTGACAACCCTGAGAGATTTGACACTCGGCCCTGTGTGCTGGGCCATGAGGGATTTACCTTCGGGAGACACTGCTGGGAGGTGGAGGTGGGGGATGGGCGACACTGGGCTGTGGGGGTGGCCAGAGAGTCTGTGAGCCGGAAGGGACGGACCAGACGTATCCCTAAAGAGGGGATCTGGGCTGTGGAGAGGTGGGAGAGTCAGTTCCGGGTTCTCACCTCCCTTTTGACCCCCCTATCCTTGATCCCCCCCAGCAGGATCCGTGTTTGTCTGGACTGTGACCAGAGGCAGGTGAGATTTATCGATGCTAATACTGAGGCCCTCATCTTCACTTTCCCACGGGACTCCCTCTCCGGGGAGAGAATCCGAATGTGGCTGGGGGTGTGGGCAGGATTCCCGCTCAGCCTGTGCCCCTGAAATCAGCCTCTATAGCCTCTACAGCCCCAGTCTCAGTGACCCTGGAGGACTCCTCCACCCCACCCCTTGCTCCTCATCTCAATGATACCTGACAGCTCCTGCCCCTCCCTCCCTCCGGTCCCAGAGATGGGAGGGGTAAGGAGAAGACCACTTGAGATTGTAGAAGAGGCAGAGGTGGGGATAGGGGAAGGACAGAACTAACAGCTGGGCTGGGGACAGGCAGAGGTGGGGGTTGGGCAGAGTCAGAAATAACAGCCGGGCTGGGGACAGGCAGAGGTGGGAGCTGGGCAGGGGGCAGATCTAAGAGTCGGGCAGGGAACAGGCTGGTGGGGGGCAGGGGCTGGGGAGGATACAGAATTAATCACTGAAGGGTTTGGGGGTTGGGGAGAAGCTGGAAGCTCCACAGAAGCAGCAAGTGATTTGTACCCATCTGCCAGCCAGAGCTCCTGCTGCGGGGGCACAGTCACCTTTTTTCCCTGTTATTCTTGGGGAGCCAGCGACACTGATGGTCGCACACAGGGTGTGGAGGAGGGTAAGGGATGTAGACAGACCAAACCCCTTCACACAGCCAACTCCAGCCATTGGAAACAGAAGATCAGTAGTTTAATTTATGTCAGTCCAGGAGCTACCCCCACCCAAGTACTCCTGCCCTGCCCCACCCTTTCTCTGAGGCCCTGCCCTTGCCCCACCTCTTTGCTGAGGTCTCACCCTCCTCACTCTGTACAGGAAGAGAGGGACAGAGTGACATCAGTGCCCCCTGCCTCTGTCTCCCCCACCCTGCACAACAAGCAGGAGGCTCCCAGGGGCAGCTCTGAGGCTCTGGGCAGGAGCAGCAGGGCAGTGGGGGAAGGGGCAGATGAAGTGCCAGCACTTGATAGGCTCCCAGCCAAACCAGTCAGGATCCCCTGTCAGAGGCTGCAAGGTCTACTGGTTGGTGACCATGGCCTTAGAAATCACTGGGGGTTTGTCCACATTTCATTCCTCTTTCAAGAGATGAAGGCAAATGTAGACTTCTGAAATTGCAAATGAAGCAGGGATTTAAATATCCCATGCTTCATTTGCATAATTGCAGATGGCTGTTATTTCAAAATACCTTATTTCAAAATAAAAAGTGCTGTTTAGACACCGTTATTTCGAGAGAGGTTATTCTGAAATAATGCTTACTTCTTATAGAATTAGGTTTAAGGGTTATTTCGAGTGTTCTCTCTTGAAATAATCATGTCTAAACAGCATTTTTTATTTCAAAATAAGGTATTTCGAAAGAGCAGCTGCCCGCAATTATGCAGATGAAGTGCAGGATATTTAAATCCCCACTTCATTTGCAATTTCAGATGTCTACATTTGCATTCCTCTCACGAAATAGGATTGAAATGTAGGAATACCCTGGGTCAGCCGCATGAGGTATTTATTATTATTATTATTATTTTATTTTTTATTCCTGAGGCCTGGGGGAGGCAGGAAAAGGGTTTGTTTAACCAGAGGGGATTAGAAGAAGGAAAATGGAAATTAAAATAAAATGAGACTAAAGGGAGAGTCCTGGAGAAATGGTGAAAAACAGAAAAGAAAAGGGTGACAGGAAAGTGTCCCAGGCAGGGAAACCAGCCTGGGGGCAACAAGAAGGGAAAGAATAAAATCGAGGGAAGGAACGGAGCAGCCCAGGTAGATGACCTGTCAGAGGAAAGGCGGGAGAGTGGGAGAGACACAGGAAAATAACCAGGGATGGGAATTGAGGGTTAGAAAAATGAGGAGCAGCAAAAGACAGAAGAAAGAAGAGGGGGAGGGAGCATGAGAGAGACAGAGATTTATTAAATGTGACTGAAAATGAGACTAACTCATTAATTCCCTACATTATTTCCTGGACAACTGTCCTGTCGCGATGCTATTAAGGAAACTGTTCTGGGGAGTTGGGGAGTCTCCTTTCCAGGCTGGGTTTTTAACCCTCCTTCTCAGGACCTTTCACTGTCCAGCGTCAGTGACTTGCTGTAAATAAAACTAGACAAGCAATTCTTGTTTGTGCCTCTTCAGTGTCCCAGCTGCAGCTCTTGGAGGCAGAGGCTAGGGATTTGCTGCCTGATGGGGGTGCGTCCCCGGAGTGCCCACAGGGAATATCCCACCCCTAGGAGGAGAGTTTGGGGTTTGCTGTGCTGTGTCCCTGCCGAGCCTGGGCTCCTCTCTGTCCTGCCCACACCTTGTCAATCAGCAGCTCCTCCATGGGGCTCTGTGGGGAGGTGGCTGGTGCACAAGGTACAATCCAGGAAGGGTCCCAGGTGTTGCACAGCTGAGTTAGGGGCTTAAACTGCCTAAGCAACTGCATGGACATCACAGACACAAAAGCCAGCTCAGCAGGCAGGGCCCAGGGAGCCATCTAAGCCAGCCAGGGGAGATGCTGACAGGAGGGGAGGGGTGTGCTAAGCCCCGCCCCTCTCACAGGGAGGTGCCTGAGTCTGGGCTGCAGGGGGTGCCAGCCCCTGCTTAGCAATTCACCCCCGGGAACCCAGTGCCGGGGTCAGGTGGCTCAGGGCCTGAGGCATTTCTTGCCAGAATGAGGCAGGCACCTGCCTTGCCCCACATGCAGTGGGGAAGGGGGGTTTGGTGATTTCACCTGCAGTATGACTCCCACCTCCTGGTTAGAGACCCCCGCTGGGACGTGGCACAGCCAGGCTCAGGGCTCCCTTCGAGCTGCTCCCAGCCTCAGGCAGTGACACAGCAGGGCCCAGTCCCCAGGCTGGGGGTGGCTCTGTATTGAGATCTCACGCCCCAGCTATCCAGCGTGAACCCCTCAAGCACTAACAGCCTGGACGTGGCCGGGGGGGGGCGGGGGAGAAGCTTCCCCGGGGGAGGCTGGTTCCCTGGCCCATCTCTGCCACCCACGTCCCACCCCTGCTCCACCCCAGGCCCTGCCCCAGAGCTGCTCCAGGCCCTGCTCGTACCTGGTTAACCCCACCGCTGCATCCCTCCTGCCCTGCCCCTGTGAGTGCAGAGGTTGGGAATGGACACAGCAAGAGAGGGAGGGTCAAGGAGAGCTGAGGAGAGATGCGGGCGAGGGGGGGGGAGTCTCTCAGGGTTGGGGATGTGCGGACAGGATGGACATGACAAGTGAAGGGTGGGGGGTCCTGCGGGCAGGGTGCTGAAGGAGAGGAGGGACACAGCGAGTGGTGGGGGGAGGTGTCTCACAGGTAGGGGCTGGATGACAGGAAGGACACGGTGAGCAGGGCCATCCTTAGGGGGACACAGGACCTGGGGTGACCCCACTGGCACAAGTCCCACTCTGCCTCTGCTCCACCTCCACCTCCCCCATGCGCCACCCTTGCTCTGCCCCATCACACCCCTTTGTTCCCCTGCTCCAACTCTTTCCCTGTGCAACGCAAGCCAAAGAATTATGGGGGGCCTGGCATGGGGTGGCAGCAGGGATTGTCCCCCCCTCCCCACACTCACCTCAGCAGCGGAGCTGGAGCAGTCTGGGATCCTGTTCCTCTCTGCCCCTCCCGCTCTCTCCTGGCCTGCTGGGCTGAGCTAGGACCCTGCAAGTGCTGGGTGGGAGGGTCTATGGCCCTCAACAAGGAGTCACAGACAGTCCCCGCAGGGACTCTGGTCTGTCCTGTCGCCTGGACAAGCCGGCCTCTGTGACCGATGCTTCCTCACACCACAGATCACCCCAACATTCAGGCTGTGCCCAGTCCAAAGCACCAGCCACTTACCCCAGGTCACTTGTGTGGTGCTGCATGAAATAGGGGAGACACACGAGGAAATTGTTAACACCGATGTTATACGATTGCCAGGACTCAAACCAGAAATGCCACGGGAGGTATCTGCAAACACGCAATGCTTTGCAAGTATCTTGTCGGTACGTTTGTCTCCCCTTTGCCCTGGGAGCTCTAGGGCTGTCTGAATTTCATACTTGTGCTGTGCAGCTGGGTCCCACTCCCAGGCTGATCGGCATGATCACAGCCTCCCCCACTTGGTGCTCCAGCCAGGGACATGGGCTGTGCCATAACCCCAGTGACAGACCAGGGGCGACACCTGCTGAGCCAACGAGCCAGGCAGGGGCCTGTGCGGTGAAGCTTCTGTTTGGGACAAAGGAAGTACCAGCCTCATGGCAAAAGAACATAAAAGGCACCTGTAGCCTCCCACTCCTGCGTCTTACCTCTGCAGTAACTTTGCTACAAGCCAACCTCTGTGGTGAGGCCCACGGGGCGGGGGAGGGTTTGGTTTTTTTGGGGGGCCAGAATGGTAGGAAAGGGCCACCCCTGGCCAGCACTGGCACAGGAACCTTTCCCGTGCATGGTGAGCAGCAACATCCAGAGCCCTTCCGCCAGCCGGACACTGCCTGGCAGGTGCCGCTGCACTGGGGCACGCTGGCTTAGTGTCCCCTTTGGAGCCTCCTCCCAGCTGACAGCCACAGCAACAAGGGATGGGTCAGTGTCCAGGGGTTCCTCTTCTGCTAGGGCCACAGGACAGGCCTCTCTACCCCACACAGCAGGTCCAGTCCCAGACTGGGTTCAGACCAGAGAAGGGTGCTCCAGCCATGGCAGGTCCAGTTCTGATCTGAGTTGAGGAAGGGGAAGACACAACAGGTCTGGGAAGAGCATTCATGTCTGGGCTTCAACCAGGCAGGGACCTGGCAGGGCTGAGTGTGGGCTTTTGTGCTAGGAAGGGGTGACCAGGTCATGGCAGGTCTCAGCTATGGCAGGATCAGGAGCAGGAGATGGGGGGGCGTGGCATGTCCAGGCTGCAGCTCAGTGCGGGCTAGGAACAGGGGCGGCCTGTGAGCCTAGGCGAGCTAAACAGCTGCCTAGGGCGCCCAATGATGACATCACGGGGTGCCGGGGTGCCCCGTGATGACATCACGGCCATTGACAGCAGTGCAGGCAGGGATGCCAATTGCACCGCCCCGCCTAGGGCACCAGCTGCTGCAGCCGGCCTCGGGCCGCTCCTGGCTAGGAGCCAGCAAGCCCTTCCTCTCTTCTCCTTCTCTGCTAGGGGAAGGGAAAAGAAGCCTCCCCTTTGAGCTGGAGTCAAACCAGCCACCTAATGAGTACCTGTTACAGTCCTCTGCTCTGCCAGCTAAACTATTGCAGGGCCTGGATATGGCTGTGAAAGGGCCGTCACTGAGGCAGACAGCTCAGGTTTAAGCCTCAGGCAGGGTTGCTGGGTGTCTGATTTTGAACTGAATAGTCCAGTATTTGGGCTTTTTGTTTAGGAAACAAATTGAGAAAATAGAACTGAGAAAATAGAAACAGCCGGTATTTTCTAAATAAGATGGAATGTCGGTTGTGATGTCATGTCAAGTGTGTCCGGTATTTTTGTTGAAACCATCTGGCAACCCTTGCCTCAGGCCCCAGTACAAAACCTGCAGCCGGGCCCGTGTTGCTCCCTCCTGCTTCTGCACAAGCTCACAGGGGGCGAGGAAGCCCTATTGCCTTAGGGCAGGAGAGGAGACAGGAGGCTTCATTTCTCACAGCCCTGCTCTTTGGTTCTGTGCAGGTAATCACAGGTGCCCAGGATCCGTTTCTTGCTTCATGGCCCAGGGCCAGGCAGCCCAGCAGGGGTCACTGTATAGCCAGACTCTTTGTTTGATGTTGCTCAGGTGAAGGGGGCCCAGATTCTGCAACACTCACAGGCCCTACAGGCAGGGGCTGGTTTGATGCTTCATCCCACGGCCCAGCAACAAGCCCCCAAACTCCCCCTGTGCTCTGGGAGCCAGGTTTGCTGTTTGAATTCTTTTTGGGTGGGAATTCTGTTTCTACATTCCACCCTTCCATGGAAAATTACCTGGTGAGACCTTAGCAGTTGGGGGGTGGGGGTTACGTGTCTTCCATTATGCTAAGACATAATGGACAAAAGAGGCTGTTTACAAGTGATCACCCAGACACTGAGGCTACGTCTACACTGCAGGCTTTTTGCGCAAGAACAGCTGTTCTTGAGCAAAAGCTTGCAGAGCGTCTACACTGCATGCATGTTCTTGCGCAAGTAAATTTACAGTAAAGCATCAGAAAACAGGGCTTCTTGCGCAAGAGTTATTCCTCTCCCCACAAGGAATAAGTCCTCTTGCACAAGAGCTCTTCAGCAAGAAGGCAGTGTAAACAGGCAACAAGGGTTTCTTGCACAAGAAAGCGCTATGGCTAAAATGTCTATCAGAGCTTTCTTGTGCAAGAGCATCCACACTGCCATGGACACTCTTGCGCAAAAGCACATCTCTTGCACATGGCAGTGTGGACACTCTCTTGTGGAAGACCTTTTGCACAAGAACTCTTACGCAAAAGAGTTCTTGTGCAAGAAGCCTGCAGTGTAGACGTAGCCTAAGTGCCTCTTGAAAAACTTTCTGGCTATGTCTACACTGCAGGCTTCTTGTGCAAGAACGGCTGTTCTTGCTCAAATCTGTGTAAATACTTTGAGCTAGCGTCAGTAGTCCAGATATTAGCAGACAGTACTTGTAAGGCAATGCTCTGAAAAGAAGTGTTGCGGTTTTGAGTTCAAGGCTGACCTAAAGCAGTGATTAACACTAACTTTACTCTTACAATTAGCTAATGAAGCTGGAATTCTAGCCCAGAGGACATTGAGGAAGGGAGCAGTTAAAATGCCTCTTCGCTTCTTAGCTCCTCACCAGAGTGTTGGTTAAAATCCACAGATCTTCCCTCCTGCCTCTGTGCCAGGCTCCATCAAGCAGAGGGAGAAATGGGGAGATAACTTGATGCAGATATAATGTGCTGGTAACAGTGGCAGTGCAAACAGGAGCTTGAAGCCCAGACTCACCAAATCAAACCCTGTGTTAAAAATGGTAAGAATAACCCCTGAGTACTGGGCCCTTTCTCTCCTGAAGACTTGGCAGTGGCACTTGGGAGAGGGGGGTGCTCAGGACTTTCTCCCCTAAGGCTGATTTGGGGCCTTTGGGGAGGAGCCCTGGCGTGTCCCACAGTGTCCTGTCCCAGACAGGTGGGTGAAGGGGAGTCACAGGCTGTTCGTGCTACAGGCAGGATGTGTGGGGGTGAGGACAGTAAAATTCCCTTCCTCCCCCCCCACAAGCACTGCTGGAATTGTCCCTCCTTGTCAGAGGGCAGAGCAGAGGGACCTGCTGCCAGTAGGGGGGGCAGCCCTAAGGCTGAGGCGACTTGGCCCTTATAAAGCCGCCATGGCGGGGCCAGTCTGAGGAGAATGGAACCCTTGTGCCGCTTGGTGGGAAAATCCAGTTCCGACTGGTCTCTGAGCGGCCAGTGGCTGAGGGGATCCAACATGGATCCCTAAGTCACCGGTCACTGATTCCATTTAGTGGCCCCAATTACTGACCTACACACGGTCATAACATTACATGTAAATGAGGCAGAACAATTAAACCAAACAGACCAAACTCGCTCACACAGGGGAGATGCAGAGATCAGAATTTTCCTGCCTTGCCTAGCTTGTCTCGCTACTTTGTCCCATTTCCCGCCTCTTTTCCTGAGCTGACCCAGTGGCTGAAAGGGGCTGAAGATGCTGATGGGGGAGGGAAGATGGGCAACAATACCCTGGCAGAAAGATGGTCAAGGGTCCAACCCTCTCTGTGCCAGTTGGCGTCCAATCCTGGCCATCCAGCAATCACTCTGGTGAGACCATAACATATGAAGGGGGAATTTCCCTGATCCCTTCTCCTCTGAGCTGGAATCCCAGCTCCCCCAGGGTTCACTGGAAGGGGACAGCCCAGCAGGGACTGAAAAATCACTGCTCTTGGTGAGGTTTGAATTCACAACTTCAGCATGTCTCCTATAAGTACTGCCCTATAGATACTGTGTGCTGAGCCATTGCACCATCTATTTACAATGTTTCTTCAAAATCCTTAGACTGAAAAAGTCAAGAAGCACAAAGTGGAATTGGAGGAGAGGGGCAAGAAGATCGATTCTCAAGGATTTGCAACAAACCAACATTTCACCAGCAGGTCCCACTGAGATTTGGACTCAGATTGTAGGATTCAAAGTCCTGCCCCTTACACCATGGGACCATTACACTGCTACGTGCCTGAGGTTCTCAGCTGGTAGCTGATATTCTGCTCTCCTTGCTTTTTTCCATTTAGTGGCTTCACCTCTCCAGACCCTGCCCCATTTTATGTTGTCCTCATGGAAAAGATCTGGCTCCCTCTCCGGCAGAGGAAGGAGAAACATTGCCATGTGTTACACACATTGGCACTGTACAGACACTGGCCTTGTGTCTCCCTGCCCTGAGTTCCATGGGACAGGGAGTAGCTCCAGGAGATGGTTCCCCTGGGATCACGTCTCACATGGATCCAAAGGCTGGGGGGAGCCAGACCCACCCTGCAGCCAGGAATGCAGGTTCCTAGAAGCTGACACCTAGAAAGGACTCGACTGAGGGGTCAGGAAGAAGCTGGTGGGGGCGGAGGGAGTTGCAGAGGTTTCTGGTTTGGAGAGTATAGCTTCTCGGCTCTTGGGCTAAGTTCAAGAGCAGCAAAGGGAGAGGCAGGGAAGTGGCTGCCGCATGTTCTGCATGGCCCACGGCCAAGAGCTGTTCTCATGTTTCAGGTGGTAAAGTGTTGCTTCTTGGCCATTTGGCTAGAATTAAGCACTTCTTGCCTCAGAATGGTGCAAGACAGCTCCTTGCTGTCAGACCCACTTGTAGGGTTAAAGTGAAGCCTCCCTAAGGAGTTTCATTGTTCCTCTTTCATTGGCTGGGAATTGAACCAAGATCAATTGTTTGGAGGGCAGCTATGCTCACCACTATACCACCAATGCCTATGCTAGTGGGGTGTGGGAAAATTAGTGAGGGAAGCCCATGTCTGCTGTGAGGCAAGCTGGCGGCGACAGGGTGCCTGTGTGGTTTGGGATAAAGCATAACTTCTTGGCCATTTGGCTAAGATCAGGAGCAGCGAGGTGGGGGTAGTGGCTGCCTGAGCTCTCCATGATGCCAAAAACTGGGTGGGAGAGGAATCCCAGAGGTTATGGGGTGGGAGAGTATAGCTTCTTGGCTCTTCAGCTAAGTTCAAGAGCAGGACAGGAAGAGGTGGAGGAGTGGCTGCTGGATGCTCTGCGTTATCCAGCGATCCAAAACAAGATCTGTCCTAGTGCATTTTTTGCCACAAAACATTTTTTCTCAGCCATTTAGCTAAGATCAAGCACTTCCTGCCTCTTGAAGAGCCATGTCACAGGCACAAGCCCCAAGAGACCCCTCTGGGCCTTCCAGGGACACATCGCAGGACCAAGCAAGTGGCAGCAAGTGCCGGGCACTGTCATGGTCTGGGCCAGAGACAAAGCTGTGGTCCGAGGAGGAGTCTCTGCAGTCCCGGCAGTCCAGGTGGAGGAATGCAGATATTTATGGCTGAATGGCTAATGACCTTGCAAAGAAAGGCCACTGCCCCTGACCAAGTCAGAGCTAAGGTCAAGGAATTGCAGCAGGGGTATGTGAGGACCCATGAACACAGCTCCCGCTCTGGGGAAGCACCGCAGTACTGTGCATACTATGAGGAACTGGACCAAGTCCTCGGGGTTGGGGAACTCCTGTCTCCAGGGATAGTTGTGGAGTCTAGGATGGAGACACTTGGGCAGCAGCAGCCACAGCTTCAGGATGACAACCCTGATGACCAGCAGCTCCAGGATGAGGAGGAGGAGTCCAAGAACGTTGTGACCCTCACCCTGGAACCAGTCTCCCAGATGCAGGAGGCCTCCCAAACGTCTTCGGGCACCCAGGAAGGAACATCAGGCAAGTGCTGTGAGGTTGCAACACACACAGGGCAGGGGAGGTGGGAGCACAGGGGATGATGCGCTATCGTGAAGCATCATGCTGATCGTAGGTTGGGGGACACCACACGTGACCGACCCCAGAGAGGGCCATCCTCCCCCAACCATTTGTGCAAGGCACCACCTGATCCTGCAGAAAGTGCTGCCAGGGGCTAATTTCCACACACCAGGGCAAGGGGGGAGTAACTCAGCAGTAGAGCATTTGACTGCAGATCAAGTGGTCCTTGGTTCAAGTCTAGGTACCCTCTTAAAAGATTAATCAAACTTGTTGAAACCTTTGCATCTCCAGGGGTGTCACATTTTGGATTTCTATTGTACAGGGATTCTTAAAATGACTAAAACCCTTAACATGTTCCTGTGTCAATGCATGTAAACCAGGCAAACACATCTCTCAAATGAAACAAGTTCAAACGTGCTGTGTGTCTGGTTTCTAGTCCCATCAATTCAACAAGGGTGTGATCTGAATGCCCATTGGCAGGTCCTTGGTCTCCATGGTCTGTGCTGTGCAGAAGAACAAGAACCACACCCAGCAGGGTAAGAATGGCCGCAATCAATCTTATGGAGTTTGATTTAGCAAGTCCAACTAAGACTCACTAAATTAAATTCAGAATCTACCCCACCAGCTTCCAGTACTTCTGCTCTTTGCTCCCTTTGGGTTCCCACAGTGGGCACCCAGGGGCATTCTCAGCTGATGTCACCCCCTTTATCATATGAGAGTTGGGCTCATCCCAGGCACAGGAGCTGCACTTACCTGGGCACCAAAGGGAGCCACAATAGGAGAAGAGGCTGTGATTCTGCCTGGCTTTGAATCAGGGACCTTTTGTGGATGAGGCAAACATGATAAACATTACACCACAGAAACATCTTTGAAGTAGGGCTCTTATCCTGTACTTTAACTTGGACAAAAATTCTGTTATTAACTCTTTGGCCAACTCAGATTGCTGCAGGGCAAAGGAATTCTCTGTTATTAATTCTGTGCCCTCAGGAAGGATCTAAACCAAAGGAGGCCAGGCCCCCACCTTAGGAGTCCAACCCAAACCCTGAGACCCAGGGGTTACCAGTCCAGATGATCAATGTTTGCTGCACTTCTCCCTCCCCTCAACCTTGCCAAACCTCAAAGGCAACTCTACAGTCCCAGCAGCTGGGGGAGATGTGCATGTCAGTGCCTCTGCCAACTGAGCTGCAGCTTTCTGTGCCCCCGGAGCCAGACACTGCCAGGGCTGGAGGGAAATGGGAGTCAAAGGTGTTGTCTGGGACCATAGAGTAGAACAATTTTACGACTGCTTTTTTTTTTTTTTTTTTTTTTTTTTGAGCCTGGTGCGATGGTGTAGCTGGTTAAAGCACTTGCCTTGTCAGCAGGAGATCCTGGATTCAATTCCCCCTGGTGTCTTGTTGCAACCTTTGCTCACATTTTCCTATGTCCTTCTTTGACACAGAAGAGGCCTCCCCTGGCCACCCATGGAACTGCTGGTTCAGGAAAAGGCTGACTGGGGAGGAGTATTGGGAAGAAGGAAACCACAAGCCTGGAGTGGATGCAGAGGCTACTGTGACTGGCACTGGCAAGGCAGGAATCTGACTGCAATTGCTGGGACAGGAGAGCCAGCACCACATGCTCTTGTGATTCCCTGGGGGTGTCAGTGTCCAGAGATCCTGAGGGTGCAACCTCTGCAGCTCCTGCAGCCATAGAGAGTGACTCTCCTCTCCCCTCCCTTGGGATGGGCAATGGCAACACATGGAGCAGCTTGGAGAAAAGTCCCAGAGAGCGGCCCCGTGGCTAAGCTGGCCCAGGCACCTGCCAGGTACAGGGGAGGTGAGGGAGGCAGCCCCTAGTGGTGCCTGGCCAACGTGTCTGCTCTTCTCATCCCTCCTTACGTAGCTGGAGTCAGCTTCCTTCAGTCAAGCTTGGCCGTGTCCCCACAGTGAGAAGCCAAAGGGAACAAAGAGCAGAAGTACTGGAAGGTGGTGGGGGTGTCCTTTGGGTTTGATTTAGTGAGTCTTAGTTGGATTAGCTAAATCTAACTCCGTAAGATTGATTGCGGCCATTCCTCCCCAGGTGGACATGGTTCTTGTTCTTCTGCACAGTACAGCCCATGGAAACCAAGGACTTCTTTTGAAATAACCCTTAAAGCTCCTTGTATAAGGAGTAAGGGTTATTTTGAAAGAAGGGTTTTCTTTCCAAATAACCGTGTATAGACAGCGTTTCTTTTTTCGAAATAACACTATTTTGAAATAGCGCCATAATGCAATTATGCAAATGAAGCGCAGGAAATTCAAATCCACACTTCATTTGCAATTTTGCTCATCTGGATTTGCATTCCTCCCTTGAAGGAGGAGTGCACTGTCAACATACCCTGTGTGAAAAGAAGGGAAGAGGACACTACTGTCAATGAGGAACAGGGGGCATGGTTCCCACTTTTTCCTGCAAAAAAATGGAACAGCTGAGCACTTTGCAGACAACAGGCCAGAGCCCTGCCGGGAGAGGCTCCATCATGCACAGATTCTGTGCAGGGCCAACCTGCTGGGAGGAGGCTTTGGCCATGGACTTTCCTCCCCTCTCTGTTACCTCCTTCACCTCTGGCTGAAAGGGACGTGGGCTGCTGGACAGTCCTGCCCAGCTGTCTTCCCCAGTGGGAGCAGAAAATGCTTATGGAAGGGCTCACACATTGTCCCCAATGCACTGGCCTGAGGGCCTGAATTCTTGCTCCCCTTGGGTGCACCCAAATACCCTTCTGGGGGGGGGCGGGCAGGCTCCCCAGCTCACACCCCTCCTGTCACAGTTTGTGCCTTGAGAACAAAGCTTGCAAAGGGGTTTGATTTTCCTCCATCTCCCCTTGCTGCTGCACTAAAAGAAATCCTGAACTCTGCCCCTTCTCCTGTCACTGGAGAGATGGAAAAGGGGCTGTTCTGTGTGGGGAAAGAAGTGGGTGTGTCAGGAGTGGGATTTGAGCTCAAACCTCCCCACAGATCAGAACTCCCCCCCCTTAGGGACAAGAGAGAGCCTTGAGTAAGGCAGTTGAGAACACTTGGCTCCTGCTACGCTATGGTGGAGTATTAGGATACATTTTGCACACAGCCTGGCTAGCTTAGTTTATGGAGCATGAGACTTTTAACCTCAGGGTCATGGGTTCAAGCCCTATGCTGGGCAATGCCCTTTAACTCACATTCGCAGCCTTCAAGCAGTTCACTCTCAGCTTTCACCAGGGTTTTAGAAAGAAAAAGTCTAGTCCTTGGGTCCAGCTTTAGTAGAGCCAAGGAGAGAACAAACTTCAATTTCTATCTTCTGAGGAGAAGGGAAAAGGATTTTCTTTTCCTCAGTTTTAGCCACATCAGCCCAGGGAGGAGAAAATATAACCCTCAACCAGCTGATTGTCCCCCATCAGTTTCTATAGCTTCACCTCCTTCCACAGCAGCTCCAGCTTTGAGCTACAAATATCAAGGGGCTGGTGAGGAAATGAGGAGCTGACAGCTTGGGTTATTCACTTCCATGAGAACAAGAGGTGGAGTGTTCACAAGTTGCATTCCCCTCCCCTGCAGAGCAGGGTTTTAGAAAGAACTAGTAACAGAATAGTCACCCAAGTTTCACCATCAATGGTGCTTTTGTGGTGTAGTGGTTATCACATTTGCCTAACATGTAAAAGGTCCCTGGTTCAAAGCCAGGCAGAAATGCAGTGTTTTCTCTTATTGCCGTTGACAAGCCTGTGCCTGGGATGAGCCCAACTCCCACATGACAGAGGGGGTGACATCAGCTGAGAATTCCCCTTGGTGCCAGCCTGGAGAAGTGAGATGGGTCAAGCCAGGCACTTGGAGGCTTGTGGCTTGACCTCCCCTGCCCTGGGAGGCTGGCATATTGGGCTGGCTCTGCCTGCTGCCTCGCTTGTGTGATTTGCCCAAGGAGGACGCAAGGCAGGAATGGGGCAGATGAAGGAAGCCAAGCTGAGGGGGCAGGACAGAACCTCAGCACGTCAGTGGGGTGAACAGAGCCTCGCCTTGTTCTGCCAAAGCCTGTGGGGTGGGGCTGGCTGTGGGGAGGCAGAGTCCTGTGCCTGTCTCAGGGCATCCCAGGGATGCTCCTTAAAGCCCAGGAGAAGAAGGGAGCTCTAGGTGGAAGGAAAACAAGCAAAGCTGGTCCCAGTGGGCCTGGGCCAGGGATCTAGTTTGACCCAGCTAAGGCAAAAGCAATTGTTAAATGAATGGAGATGCCTATCTCCTAGAACTGGAAGGGACCTTGAAAGGTCATTGAGTCCAGTCCCCTGCCTTCACAGCAGGACCAAATACCATCCCTAACAGATTCTACCCCAGATCCCTAAATGCCCTCCTCAAGGATTGAACTCATAACCCTGGGTTTAGCAAGCCAATGCTCAATCCACTGAGCTATCCCTCCCCCCTACTTGTTGGAGGTCCAACGGTATAAGGGGCAGCACTCTAGACTCTGAGTCCTGCAAGCTATGTTCAAATTTCAGTGGAACCTGCTGGGGCTGGGTTGGTTGCAACAAAACCCTCACAATCCATCTTCTTCGGCTTCCTTTCCTGCAGGCCCCCCAGAGAGGAATTTGTGCCCCCAGCAGTGTGTCTCACCTCCCCCTCCATCCTGGGGCAGCTCTGTCTCTTGTCTGAGGGGCTGAGGCCCCGGAGATGCAGGGTCAGGCCTACATGTGGCTGCAGGCAGCAACAGAGAGTCCCAAGAGCAGAAGGCTGAAAATTCAGCATCAAACATGTCCCCTGCTGTGGGCCTATAAGGCGACCTTGACACTGCAGTGCTATTTCAGGGAACGGAGACACCAGTAATAGCTATACTGCGTATTAACAGTGCCCTCTTATTTTGCAAATCCAACATCCCTGTAAACTTAATTCCATAAGGTGTAAGGTACATTTTGGAATAGCAGGTTATTTCGATATTTGGTGCTGTGTAGACACCAAAGTGTTTTTTTAAATAAGCTCAAAATGACAACTTCTGTAGCTCAAATTGTGTATCATATGCCAGCCCTCTGCCTATACTGCACCCTAAACTTGAAATAAGATGCTACATCAGGGCTCTGTCTACACTACATAGACAATGATTTAGTCCAGAGAACACATCTGCTTTTCCGAAAGATTTTTCAGAAGAGCAGATGTGCTTTTTTGGCATCCCAGTGAACCTCATTTTCTGAGGAAGAAGGGATATTCCAAAAAAGGGGTTTTGCCCAACATTTGGCGCAGTATAGACAGGCCAAATGTCGGAAAAGCCTCTTCTGAAAAAAGCAGAAAAAGCTACACAAATTGGGGTAGTGTAGACATATCCTGAGTTTTGCACAGTGCTGGTAAGAGACAGGGAGGGACAAAAGGGTCTAATGGCACCTGCAGCCTTTCAGAACAACCCCTGGCCCCATTCCCAAGCACCAGACCTTCCCTCCACTCTCGCTGGGGTCTTCTGGGAACTGTCTGGACTGAAGCCTTCCCCGTTGTCAGTCTAAGGATTGCTTGTTCTGTAAAAGCTGTGCTCTGGAAATGATGAAGCAGCTAAAGTGACTCTGGTGGGACTTGAACCCACAACTTTTGAATAACTAGTTTGGCTCACACTGTTCATTATGGCTTAGAAATCCAACTTGCTTGGCATTGCACCACAGAACCTGACAGATTGCTGGGCTTGCTATCTTTGCTCTATGCTTTGCAGCATGGCAATTGCTGGGGGGCGGGGGGGAGAAAGGGGAGCCAGATCTGTCTCTTTTGGGAGAGCAAGTAGGAAGAGGAAGGGGCCACCGAGCCCCCTGACAGTCAACATAAGAGATTTGCAGTTGGAGAACATGGGCATTGATCCCACTACCTCTGGCATGCAAAGTAAGCACCCTACCACTTGAGCTAATTCCCCTGCTTGTCTTCAGGTCTCCTGTCCCACCAACCTCTTTCCAAAGCCCACAATGTCCCTGTGGCTGCTCAAGGCTCCTTCCTGAAAGGGCCACTTGTGAGACGGACACCCATGGCCTGGCTAGTTTGGAGGCTTAGAACGTGGTGCTCATATCACACATATGCATCTTAAGAGCAAGCCCCTTATTTCAAACCATAACAGGCTCACTATTCTGACGTCCCTGTAAAACTCATGGCACAAGGCGTGAGGGACATTTTGGAATTGAGATTAATTTTGAAATAAGTGCTGTGTATCCAGCGCTGAATTACAAACTAAGCTATTTCAAAATTGACTCGAAATAAGCTACACAATTGCATAGCTTATTTTGAGTATGGGACACACCCCTAGTGAGTTAGAGCCCAGCTCTGCCCCCAGCTCCCTGCTCCACCCATCCACGTACTGACTCCCTCGATGCCATGGGGCTATTTGCATTGGCCTCTTTTCTCTGTAACCAGGCTTCAGCAGGCAGAAGAGTGTGACCCGGCTCCCTGAACCTGAATTTCTCATCCCTTCAGAGACACTTGTTAGTGGAGGAATAAATCACATTCACATGAGTATAGATTATGAAACTTTTGTTGTTGCCTTGGAAACTCCCCACAGACCTTCACCTGGGGGCCCTGGGTAGCCTGCTCACATTGCAGAGCTTACTGTCAAGCCGAGACTTAAAAACCTCTAGGGATGGAGATTCCACTACCTCCTCACGGAACCCATTCCAGTGCTTCACCACCCTCCTACTGAAATAGTTTTTGCTAATATCCAACCTAGATATCCCACACTGTAACTTGAGACCATTGCTCCTTGTTCTGCCATCCGTCACTACTGTAAACAGACTGTCTCCATCATCTTTGGAACCTCCCTTCAGGAAGTTGAAGGCTGCTATCAAATCCCCCCTCACTCTTCTCTTCTGCAGACTAAACAAATCCAAATCCCTCACTCTCTCCTCATAGGTCATGCGCTCCAGCCCCCTAATCATTTTGGTTGCTGTCTGCTGAACCCTCTCCAATGTGTCCACATCCTTTCTATAGTGGGGGGGCCCAGAACTGAACACAATATTCCAGATGTGGCCTCCAGAGAGCGTCCACACTGCCATGGCCGCTCTTGCAGAAAAGCACTTCTTTTGTGCAAAAGCACATGGCAGAGTGGATGCACTGTTGCACAAGACCTTTTGCACAAGAATTCTTGCACAAAACTGTTTTTGCACAAGAAGCCTGCAGGGTAGATGTAGCCAGGGTGTGTTTGGATTTGTTACCAGCACTGAGCTTTGTACAATAGCCCAGGGAACATTGTGAAAAGGAGAAGCCTTCTTGCCCTGGGTGTCCCTGGCCAGCCAGCGAGTGGCAGAAAGGATCTCTGAAATGCTGACTTTGTGTGGTTGAAGGAGGCTTGTACCCTACTTAGAGGAGGTGGCTGAGTGGTTAAGATGCTAGATTGCTAGTCTATTGTGCTCTGCACTCTTAGGCTATGTCTACACTCGCAGCTTCTTGCACAAGTACGGCTGTTCTTGCGCAAGAATCTGCAGAGTGTCCACACTGCCCACCCGCTCCTGCGCAAGTAAATTTACAGTACGACGTAGTAAGAGAGGGCTTCTTGCGCAAGAGCGACACTCTTTTTTAACAGGTGTAAGCCCTCTTGCGCAGGAGCTCTTGCGCAAGAGGGCAGTGTGGACACTCGGCAGGGATTTCTTGCGCAAGACAGCCCTACAGCTAAAATGGCCATCAGAGCTTTCTTGCACAAGAGAGCGTCCACACTGCCATGGGCGCTCTTGCGCAAAAGCACAGGACACACATGGCAGTGTGGATGTTTTCTTGCGCAAGTCTTCTTGCACAAGAACACTTGCGCAAGATGTTCTTGCGCAAGAAGCCGCCAGTGTAGACAAAGCCATAGAGTTCAAATCCCATCCTCATGGGGGTGTTTGCAGACCTTTCTCTTGCTTCTCCCAGAAGTTCAGTGCCAGTGCCCCTCCTATAACACTGCCTGCCCCTGCCCCCTCCCACTGCAGCCTGGGGAAAGGAGAAATCTCCACAGAGACACTCCCAGCTGTGACCCTCAATCCCTTCTGCCCTCAAGGGGAAACCTCACAAAGAAGATTCCAGGCAGCCAGGCCATGGGGGTCTCTGAGATTGCCCCAGCCCTGCAGCCTATCCCACCTGGCTGTTGCCATGGATACTCTGTGAGGTCACTGACTCCCAACCAATGAGCTGAGGTGCTGCAAAAGGTCCTTGTAATATCACTGACACCTTTCAGGCTCATATCCTGCCCCTGGCCAGCCCCCTGGCATGTTTGAGCTGCTCCCCCTGTGCCCCCTGTCATTCAGGGCTGCTTCTGGGGCTCACACAGGGAACATCAGAGGCTTCTCAGGGTGCCACATGCCCCCAAGGTCACTTTTTAAATGTCAGAACAAGCTGGGATCTATCCCATCCCTTCCCCAAGACCCCACCCCTTTGTTGAGCCCCTGCCCTCTCCAAACCTTTCCATGGACTATCGATTGCTAATGGACACTCACCACTAATGTCATAATTATACCCCAGCCATTTTGCTAGGGCTGCACCTAGGGAGAATAGTTTAATTTAAATAATTAAACAGATTAAGCATTTGAACTGTCTCATGTTAGTTGATCAAACTTCATTTTAAATAAAGGAAAACATTACGGCCAGCACAAAAGGTTTCAGTGTTGCTTTATTTATGGCCAGGGTGGGGAACCTTTTTTGGGTCGGGGGCCACTGACCCACAGAAAAATTGCAGGGGGCCACACAAATGAGAAACAAAAAAACTCCTCCAAAAGCCCTCAACTCTCATTGATGTTGCCCTCAACTAAGAAACCTCATTCCTCTGGTGTTCCAGCCCCCATGGCATGAGGGGAAGGGACAGGGAGGACTGAGGTTCAGATTTACTTTCCTGGGGTTCCAGAGTTACTGGATTTGGGGGACCCACTTAGGCTCTGGGGTGGAGACAAAAACAAGGAGTTCAATGTGCGGGACAGGGCTGCCAGTGAGTGGGATGCAGGATGGGGTTAGGAGGGCAAGGTCTGGCATGGAGCTTGGCAGCAGGAGAGGGTGTGGGATGGCGATGTGAGAGGGCATTTAGGTGAAGGAGCGGTTGGGGCAGTAACTGGGGGGGGGGGGGCTGAGGCTGGAGACCCAGCACGAGTTCCCAGCTGCATGGGAGTAAGGGCTAGAGCTGAGCTCCCAAGCCATGAGCCATGGGAAATCGACTCATTTGGTGCTTGTGGGTTACTGACCCCTCATCTAAGATGTTTGTTAGTAACTGGCAGGTGTCACAGGGCACACATCTGAACAGGTGCCCATGATCTCAATATTGGTGCACAAGACAAAACTCACTCACCTCACGGATAGACACTTTTAGAGAGAACAGTAATTGGGAGTGTCTCAGGGGTTGTGTAGCTTGTTGCCCTGGTTAGGGGTGTGGCCAAAACACAGGCCTCACTCTGATCAGGGTTTGAACCTGTGCAGAGACACCTTAACCACTCAGCCCTCACAGATATGAAGCCAGCATTGCTACAGGACCAGGGAAATTGGTAAATAATTCCAGTGCCCAGGCTTGATGCCACCTGCCACACAGAATTCACACAGCAAACCTGGCTCCCAGAGCCCAGAGGAAGTTTGGGGGCTTGTTGCTGGGCCACGGGGTGAACCATCAAACTAGCATCCTCCTGTGGGGCCTGTGAATGTTACTCTCCCTGCTGTACAGACAGAGACAGGGAGAGGTTCACTGAACAGGCCAAGGTCACCCAGCGAGCTAGAGCCCAGCTGTTCGCATTGGCCTTTTCCCTCTGGAACTAGGGTTAAGCCACAGCTGAGATTCTGGGTAGGGGGCTGGCTGGGGGGGGGGCAGGGTCTGAGTGTGGGAGGGGGCATGTGTGTTCCTCTCACTCCCAGCTGCCTAGGGGAGAGCAGAGGGATACAGCAGGCTCTGCACATTCCCTCACTCCCTAGTCACAGGAAGCACCTCACAGAGGACCTGCATGTGTAGATGTTGCCCGCAACACATCTCTGAAATGGTGGTTGGGGAGAGGAGCAGGGGCTCAGAAGAGGGGGGCAGCTGAGCATGGCAGCCTGCAGGAAGCTGGGACCTGGGCTGGGAACTTGCCGCTCCTCTCCCTTGCAGCTGTGTCCCAGCCAGCAGGATTCTTGACAGAGCCGCACTGAGGAGACCCGGCTACTGTCTCTTCCCAGGCACATGCACCTCTTCTGCCTGGGGAGGTGTCTGTAATAGATGCCTAGTGTGGCGTTACCCTTGGCTTTTGCCCCTTTTAACCTAACCTAGAGACTCCCGACAAGTCTGTCTTGTGTCTATCTTCACCTCAGGCCAAATGTTTTCATGTTTCATAGATAAGAAAAAGCCTCCTCCTTTTTTCCCTGCCAATCCTTCCTGAGCAAGCTCTATCCTCCTATGCCAATATTCCATTCATGTATTATCCCACGAAGTCCCTGTGATACCTTCTTCCTGTTTATCACCCATAGGGCCTGTTGTGTCTATACCAACATCTAAGACACAGATTAGATTTTGCTTCCCAGTGGTCCCACATCCCTCCTTTATCTCTGCTGTTACAGCCCGTACTCCCTCCCATTTTTGGCCCATCTTACCTGTGGGCTCTGGGCACCCACCCCCATCAAACCAGGTTTAAAGCGTCCTCATTAGGATAGCCAGTCTGCATCCAAATACTTGCTTCCCCTTCCTCAACAGGCAAACCCCACCCCTGCTGAGCAGCCCTTCCTTCAACAGCATCCCCTGGTCAAGGAAGCCAAAGCCCTCTGCCCACTGAGCTGTAGCGTTCTGTGCGCAGGGAGCCAGACACTGCCAGAGCTGGAAGGCTGGAGGGAAATGGATGCACTTTGGGAGTCAAAGGTGTTGTTTGGGACCATAAAGAACTGTTTTAAAGAGCTATTGGAGGTTGGCACCATGGCTTTGCTGGCTTAAGCGCCTGACTCATAAACAGGTGATTGTAGGTTCAACACCCAGTGGTGCCTGGTGGTAGCCTTTGCTCACACTTTCCAAGGTCATTCTGGGAGACAGAAGAGGCCTGCCATGGAACTATGGCTGCGTCTAGAGTGGCATGATTTTGTGCAAATACTTTTAATGGAAAAGTTTTTCCATTAAAAGTATTTGTGCAAGAGAGCATCTACACTGGCATGTGCTTTTGCGCAAAAGATTTGCTTTTGCACAAAAGCATCCGTCCGTGTCAGTGTAGATGCTCTCTTGCGCAAGAAAGCTCCGATGGCCATTTTAGCCATCGGGCTTTCTTGTGCAAGAAATTAATGTTGCTGTCTACACTGGCCTCTTGCGCAAGAGGGTTTATCCCTGAGCAGGAGCGTCGGGAGTATTTGTGCAAGAAGCACTGATTTTGTACATTACAATGTCAGTGTTCTTGCGCAAATATTCGCAGTCAGTGTAGACAGGAGGTAAGATTCTGCACAAAAGCAGCCGCTTTTGCGCAAAATCTTGCCAATGTAGACACAGCCTGTCTGTTTAGGAAATGGCTGATTGGAGAAGAGCATTGAAAAGAAAGAAATCACAAGGCTGGAGTGGGTGCAGAGGCTACTAGCACTGGCAAGGCAGGGCTCTAACTGCAATTGCTGGAACAGGAGAGCCAGTACCCATAAGAACATAAGAATGGCCGTACTGGGTCAGACCAATGGTCCATCTAGCCCAGTAGCCTGTCTGTCGACAGTGGCCAGCACCAGGTGCCCCAGAGAGGGTGGACCGAAGACAATGATCAAGTGATTTGTCTCCTGCCATCCCTCTCCAGCCTCTGACAAACAGAGGCCAAGGACACCATTTTATCCCCTGGCTAATAGCCTTTTATGGACCTAACCTCCATGAAATTATCTAGCTTCTCTTTAAACTCTATTATAATCCTAGCCTTCACAGCCTCCTCTGGCAAGGAGTTCCACAGGCTGACTACACACTGTGTGAAGAAGAACTTTCTTTTATTAGTTTTAAACCTGCTACCCATTCATTTCATTTGGTGTCCTCTAGTTCTTCTATTTAGGGAACTAATAAATAACTTCTCTTTATCGGCCCTCTCCACACCACTCATGATTTTATATACCTCTATCATATCCCCCCTCAGTCTCCTCTTTTCTAAACTGAAAAGTCCCAGTCGCTTTAACCTCTCCTCATATGGGACCCGTTCCAAACCCCTAATCATTTTAGTTGCCCCTTTCTGAACCCTTTCCAAGGCCAAAACCCCACACCCTTGTGATTCCCTAGGGGTGTCAGTGCACAGAGAGCCTGAGATGAACTGCAGATACAGGACAGTTGTCAATAGACCAAATCTTGCTGCGTCTGCCGCTGGTATTGAGAACTGGCCAGGGAACAAGAGACTTTTGTACAACACACATCTCAGGAAGGATAAACTCTCACTGAGCCCAGATTGTGACTGGTCCTAACAATGAATACGCCCTGAAAGCAGCAGAGCTGGGATTGGGCAGAAAGACCTGAGAGATGAAGAAGCTGGAGGGAAGCCAGGAGAGCAGAGGCCAGCCTGAGAGCTGAGAGTCACAGATGCTCACCAAAGGACCCAGCTGTAGGTCCCATGGTATAATGGGCAGCACTCAAGCTCTGAATTCTACAAGCTGAGTTCAAATCTCAGTGGGACCTCCTGGGGCTGGGCTGGTTGCTGCAAACCCCTCCCACTTCAGGTGCTTTGGCTTCCTTGTCCTCAGGTTCACCAGAGAGAGTTTTGTGCCTCCTGCTGGGTGTCTGACAACCACTGGAGCTTGGTCTCCAGACTGAGCAGACAGGCCTGATGACATCACAGCTGCAGGGCAGGTCACTGGCTCAGTCCGTGCTGGAGACAGCCAATGTCAGTGGAACAGAGGGTCAGGGGATGCATGTAATGGGGGAAGGGCCTTGAGTCCTGGCTCCCAGCCATGCACCTTGGCACAAAGATCAACAGCACCTGCACAAAGTGCATTGTGGGAATAAGAGTTGGGGCAGGAGGAAAGGGCTGGCCCATCAGCACTAGAGAACAAGTGGGAGCAAATCCTTCTACCTCTCCTGTGCAAAAGCAGCACTTTTCCAATGGAGCTATCTCTGCTCCACCTGCAACCAGTGCTGCTGCCACTGCCTGGCCCTGGGGTCTAACAGCTTTCAGTCCTGGCTTTGTGGGAGGCCAAGTAGGAAGAGGCCACTGAGCCCCCTGACCTGCTATGTCTGTGGAAAGGAGGAAAGAGGACACTCTTGTAACTGGAGAACAGAGGGAATTGATCCTACTCTTTCCTGTCTGCTAAGCACATGCTCTTGCCATTTGAGCTAATGCCCCTGTCTTGGTACTCTACCCTCCTGCCCCACCCATCTTATCCCAGCCCCCACACTAGCCCTGCCACTGCCCAGGACTCCATTTTGAAGGGGTCACTTGTGGTATATTTTCCCTGTGGGCTGGCTAGCTCAGTGGTTTAGCATGGTCTGCTATTAATGCCACAGTTCTGGGTTCCACTAGCTGCTTCTTGAGCTGACTGTGCAGGACAGATGGTCAGAAACAAAAAATGAAACAGGCTAAACATTTTGCAGAGAACAGGCCAGAGTCCTGCTGGGAGAGACTTAATCATGCATAGACTCTGTGCAGGGCCAGCCTGTTGGGAGGAGGCTCTGGCCATGGACTTTTCTTCCCTCTCTGTTACCGCTTTCACCTGGGGCTGAAAGGGACTTGGGCTGCAGGCCAGTCCTGCCCAGCTGCTGTCCCCAGTGGGAGGAGAAAATGCTTATGGCCAGGCTCACACATTGTCCCCAATACACTGGCCTAAGGGCCTGAATTCTTGCTGCCCCTGGGGTGCACCCACCTGTTGCAAAAGGGTCGCTAGTCAAATGAATATCAATACTTGACTGACAATGCACCTCAAGCAATGCCAATCCACAGCCGAAGAGTTTGATGTGTAACTTCAGACCAGTGTGTAAGCCATGGCTGTTTGTCTAAAAGGACTGAGTCATGTATAGACACGTGACTTGGTCCTGACACAAACTCCATTTTGGGAGGTATTTTCACACAATGAGAATAATGGAATTCCCTTCTCATGGGCAAGGGTATAAAAGGATTCCCTGGGGGTTCCCCATCTTCATTCCAGCTCCTCACTTCAGGAACATCTTTGCCATAAATTGAACCCAAAAGAACTGGTGACCCACCCTAACAATGGGATGTGCTCCAGAAAGATAAGATAGCAATTTATTCCATCTCTGCTGCAATTCTGCACTAGGAACAGTGCAATTAGTGTATTCAGTATTTCCTTTAACAATTTTACTCTCAACACTTTATTTCATTATTAATAAACCTTTCGGTTTTAGATTACAAAGGACTGGCACAGTGTGCTCTTACAGGTAGGATCGAAAGTATAAATTGATCTGGGAACGTGGCAGATCTTTTGGGATCATGAGAACCTGCTTGGATTTGGTGCAATTGGTTTTATAGCCTTCATTTGTGGAAGATGTGGTACCAGACGTGGCACAGAAGCTGAAGGGCTGCTCTTTGGTGTGGATTCTCCCACGTTTAACAAGTTCTGAACTCTCACTGAAGGTTTTTTCACACTCAGCGCAGTTACATACAGTGTTCTATTAAATTTTTTCCACACATGTGCAGAATGAGTTTTTTAGGGGTATGTAAGGACATGCTTACAACCCACACTGTGGTCAGGGGAGGTGCCACGCTCTGGAGCAAGACAGCCCTGCTGTGTTGGCCCTGCCTCACATGCTCCCAGGCCACAGAGGCAAATCTGCCTCCTTTTACTACCCGGAGAAGGGCAGTGGTGGAAAGCACATGTGCACGCCTGGTGGCATTCAGCCACACTAGTGTTCCCCCGGCAGGAACTATAAATATTCCCAGACTGCCGGGGGAGGGGAGAGAGTTGGAAGGAGGAGCACTTGGCAAGGAGGTGGCGGAGGTTTGGGGACCCACCCTGAACGAGCCAGTCCAACCCAAAGCAGGGATCACCTGACGAGGGATGCCAAGGGTGCCAGGGGAACCAACAACCCTGTCCCAGACAGGCCAGGACCTCTCAGACCTGCCTGAAGCCGAGGGAGTATTTGCGATACCAGCGGGGGGTCAGTCCACCCCGGGCCACGGATCCTTGGTTGGGTAAGGGTTGCGGTGAGAGCATGGCAGTGAGGATCACTAGACCAAGCTGAGTGTTCCTCACCCCGGCCAGTGCTTAAGTGTTCATCCCGACCAATAAGCCTGGCTGTGACCCCTACCCCAGCAATGGAGAGCGACTATGGGTAGGCCACCGCTGCATGGTAGGAAGTGGTCCAGGGTGGGAATACTTGAATTGCCCCATGGGGGTTAGTGAGTTTTGGCTTATCCCCACCAATTCAGGCAGTGGACTGTTTTCCTGCCCTTAGGGCTCTGGGTCAGGAGACAGTGGAGAGAGGGGGCCCAGGTCCCCCTATCTCCAACCCAGGGGCCGAACCCTTTGCTAGCCAGTGCTAAGAGTACCCTGTTATTGGACTTGAGCCAAGAAGGCTGCACACTAGTGAACAAGAGACACTTACCTGTGGACTTGAGCGGAGAAGGCTGTGCACTTGTTAAGTAAGGATGTTTCCCAGAGGACCTTACCCTGGAAGGCTGTGTTGCTGTTGATCTGAGCCCCTCACTGAGGAGCACCAGCTAGGAGAAGGCTGGGCTTGTGTTAATCAATGACGCTACTCGTAGACTTTAGCTGAGAAGGTGGTGCTTCTATTAATTAAAGGACCAGGTTTCATTAATAAAAGGGCCTCTATTGGACAATTGGAAACAAGGTGTTAGCGTTTGTTTTTGAGGGATACTGGGGCACAGCTTGGGCTCAGCCCGGGCTCAGCCCAACCCCATGAAAGGATACGCATAGGCAGGGAATGTGGGGCACACCCTCCCTCTATTGGTACAAAAAAGTAAGTTCATGTGGTAGGAGTGAGGCTCAGAGGATTTGGATTGTGGGAAGGGACTAAGGGCTGGGGCAGAGTTGTGGAACAGGTGTGTGAGGGCTGGAGACAAGAGCCTCAGGGATGAGATAGAGGTTTGCAGTGTGAAGGGTTGAAGGCAGGTTCCCTCCAAGGTTGAGGCCCACCCACCTCCAAACCAGAGACACGCAGTGACTACTCAACAGCTCCAGGGTGGGCCGCTGGGCAGACAGCGCTTGTTCTAGCGGCCCCAGACAGGGACAGGGCAAGAGCCACAGTGGGCACCTGCTCCAGCAGCCCGGCTGGAACCAGAGCCATAGCTGTGTTGTGGGCGGTGCATGCTTTGGCAGCCTTGGCCAGGGCTTGAGCCACAGCAACATCACAGGCAGTGAGTGCTTCAGCAGCCTAATCAATATGCAATAGATGATGACATATTAAAGGGACTTTTCTAGGATTCACAGGGGTCTAAAGCATGCAGATATTATAAGAAATAATCTACTTATTGACTATATGTCCTATATACAGTGTTGTAATGTGGACTGAAGAAATAGAGCTTCTGGCGCTATCCCTACATTCATCTTCTGACTGTTATTAACTTGCAACTGCAGAATGAGCTTTAGAGTCAATGGCGAGGGATGATGCATTCTTTTTTGTGCTTTACAAATTACTACACTTTGACTGGATTAGACTAGGAAGAAAGTGCAGGGGTTAGGAGCAAAGGAGGCACAGTGCAGGGTTGGTGGTAAAGGGTGCACAGGATGGGGGTGCAGCAGATGGGGAGCTCATGGCTCAGGAACAGTGGAGCAAGGCTGTGCGGGAGTGAGACTGGATGCCATGCTGGGAAGCTTTCAGGGTCCATGTGTGCAGGGTCGTGCACCTTGTTAATTATCCTTCCTTTGAGTATGTGTCTTCCATGACAATTTAAATTGTGCGTGTGTGTGTGTGTGTGTGTGCGTGTGCATGCAAAAATTCTCAGTAACTTGTGGGTGGCACCCATCTGAACAAGTGCACAGGATGTCACTCTTTGTGCACAAGAAAAAAACTCCCTCTACTCCTGGATTGAAAACCTTCGAGGGAATACTGATTGAGGGCTTCAGCTGGGGGTGTGATCTTAAAGATGGAGGAGACTGACATGTAGGCCACTAAAAGGCTACATCGAGGAGAAAAGAATCCCACAAGCTCTCACTGCTCCAGATTAGGTGCTACTGTAAAGGGCGAGGAGGAAGACACACCTCTCCCTGCCATGTTAGCTCTGGGGCTGGGGCTGTCCGATAGCCACCTGTCCTCTGGCCACGGTAGGTATGGGCCGGGGTTGATACCAGTGGGTAGAGATCTCTCTCCCCACCAAAGCCCTATAAGTTTGCATGGCATTTAATAGGGTGCAGCACAGCCACCTGGCCACACAGCTTAAAAGGAACTCAGGTTATAGGTTTCACCCCTCTGTGGGTCCTCCAAAGGCTAACAAGATTTGAGGTCTGACTGAAGCTTTCCCCACACTCAGAGCAGCTGAATGGTTCTCTCTCCTCTGTGGGTTGTCTTGAGTTGTCTTATGTTTAACAAAGTCTGACCTGTGTTTGAAGCCTTTCCTACAATCAGAGCTGTTATGAGGTGACTCTCTTGTATGTGTTATCTGATGGCTAGTAATGCAGGAGCACTGACTGAAGGTTTTCCTGCAGTCAGAGCAGCTGAAGAGTTTTTGCCGTAAGGGTTCTCCTATAGGTACCAAGATGTGAGCTTCTATTGAAGTTTTTCCCACAGTCAGAAAAAGTGAAAGGTTTCTCTCCTGTGTGGGACCTCCTATGTCTAACAAGGTGTGACTTCTGACAGAAGCTTTTCCCACAATGAGAGCAGGTAAAGGGTTTCTCTCCTGTGTGGGTCCTCCTATGTCTAAAAAGGCATGACTTCTGACTGAAGCTTTTCCCGCAGTCAGAGCAATTGAAAGGTTTCTCTCCTGTGTGGGTTCGCCTATGGTGAACAAGGTCCGAGCGCCTTATAAAGCTTTTCCCACAGTCAGAGCAATTGAAAGGTTTCTCTCCTGTGTGGCTCCTCCTATGGGTAACAAGGTCTGAGCTCTCCCTGAAGCTTTTCCCGCAGTCAGAGCAGCTGAACGGTTTCTCCCCTGTGTGGGTTCTCCAATGGATAACAAGGTGTGAGCTTCTACTGAAGCTTTTCCCACACTGAGAGCAGCTGAAGGGTCTCTCTCCTGTGTGGGTGGTCCTATGTCTAACAAGATGTGAGCTGCTACTGAAGTTTTTCCCACAGTCAGAGCAACTGAAAGGTTTCCCTCCTGTGTGGGTCCTCCTATGGATAACAAGCTGTGAGCTGCTACTGAAGTTTTTCCCACAGTCAGAGCAATTGAAAGGTTTCTCTCCTATGTGGGTGCTCATGTGTTTAACAAGATGTGGATTCTGACGGAAGCTTTTCCCGCAGTCAGAGCAATTGAAAGGTTTCTCCCCTGTGTGGGTTCTCTTATGTCTAACAAGGTCTGCGCTTCTACTGAAGCTTTTCCCACAGTCAGAGCAGTTACGGGGTGTGTCTCTTGTATGTATTTTCTGATGGTTCATAAAGTGTGAGTGCTCACTGAAGGCTTTCCCAGAGTCAGAGCACTTGAAGGGCTTCTCTTGTGTGTGGGCTCTATGATGTTCAATAAGAGTTTCACAGTCACTACAAGTGCAGGATGACTGTTGATGGGGGATTTTCTGTTGAACGGTTTCTGTGTTTCTTTTCTCCCCTCTGCTCCTGTGACTGGAGTTACCCTCTCCCTCTCCTGGATGGTTTCCCTGCTGCCTTTCTGGGCTATGCTGTCTCTCACAGCTTTCTCCTTGCTCATCTGTCTGGGAAACATGCTCTTCAGATCTTCCCAATAACTTCCCACATGGAGCCACTTGCTCCAGTCCTTCCTGCTGAAGATTCTTCTCATGGTGCTCAGTCAGTGTCCCATCACCTGCTGGGATAGAGAAAGAATCCAGACAGGAGTTATTCTCCATGATGAGCTGAAAGGAAACTCTGAACACACACAAATAATGGTCAAATTACTGTGAGCTGAGTTCATCCTCCTCCTTCACAACCCTTCCACAGAGGAGAGAACCCAGCCTTTCCCCACCCACCACACTCTTGACTCAAGTTGAAGACAGGCTGAGTCAGTCAGTTAGACTTCATGAAAACACATAAATTACACCTGCTATAAGGAGACAAATATTGGTTTCTGAGTCAGTTTAACTGATTGCTCACCTGTGTGGGTGTTGCTGATGATCACTCCTTCCTCACAGCTCCAGGGATCTGGAACCCGCAACTCCTCTTCTCGCTCCACCCAGGAGATCACATCAGTTTTGGAGACTGGAAATCCTGTTTGGAATTAATGAACCAAGTGCTGATCTTTTTCATTAAAGTCTGTGCCATTACTGCATCCAGAGACAGGATCTGAGTCACCCACCCAGAGAGGCTCCTTTCCCCACCTTGCAGACTAGTATCTGGCTGGTACAAGAGCCCAGCACACACTCATCTGCATTAAAGGTGCATCACCCTTCCCCCCTCCCCGCCCCCCCACCTTGGGAATGGCCCAGCTCATTCCCCAGGGGAGCTGAGTGCTCTGCTGAACTCTCTAGGGTACAACTCAGTCCCCCTGGGTGTGTCTAGACTACAGGGTTTTGTCAACAAAAGGGGACGTTTGTCGACAAAACTTTACCTGCGTCTATGCTGCCGCTGAGTTCTGTTGATGTAAGGTCGACAGAACTTGGCAGTTTTGTCGACGGTGGTAAACCTCATTCTACGAGGAATAACGCCTTTTGTCAACAGAGTTCTGTCGCCAGAAAGCGTTATTGTAGCTTGACCTTTGCGTCTATACTCTCATGTCGACAAAGCAGTTTGTTTTGTTGACAGAACTCGATGTAGTCTAGACGCTCTTTGTCGACAGAAGTTTCGTCAACATATACTGTTGACGAAACTTCTGTCGACAAAAGCCTGTAGTCTAGACGTACCCCCTCAGCCCGTTCCAACCCCCTGGCATCCCAGGGCTAGACAGGAGCACGCTGCTCGGAAGGGGAGCTCTAGTAAGGGCTTGTAGGTCTGAAACGAAGGTCCCCAGGCAGGGCTCAGACTGCAGCTGCCACATGGCAAGTCACTAGGACTTGGAGAGGAAGGACCCAGCAGAGCTCTAGCTCCCCAAGGCTCTGTCCACAAAACTCCTGGCTGTTGGGCTGGGCTTGCCCTGATCTTTGGCTCAGATACTCTACTTGGGCCAGAAGGAGGCAGAGGAAATTGCCTGAGCATCTAAGTTAATCCTTGGCTGGTTGCTTCAGGTCTTGCCTGTGTTCCACACTCCTGATCCCAATTGCCTGTGTCTGGGTGGGCCCTGCCAGTGTGGACAAATCTCTGTAACATTTCCATATAACCATGTATTATTCTCATATAATTTTGTATTAAGAGATTTTATATATATATATATATATAGTTCTTTTAGATATATCTTTATGTTAAGCTTTCTTATAGAATCCTTGTATTAAGAGAAACTTTGTATCCAGTCTTTTCCATAGAAACTTTGTATCAATCTCTTTATGCTATAGGTCTTAAGAATAGTTAAGGTCAAGAAAAATGTCTTTTGCTAGGAATAGAATAGAAATCTCCCCTTTTCTTGATTGCCCTGTTGAAATGAATGAGCTGTGAATGCAGAATGAAAGGTGAGCACCTCCAGCAACAGTTGCAAGGGTAGAGAGGGGCTGGGAGCCAGATCCAAGACGATACCTGTGATGTGAGCTCATTGAAAAGAAGACTGGACATATAGACTGCCTTGGAAATCAAGCAGCAAGTGCCTGCCCTTGCAAGAACTCTCTTTGAAGCAGCATTAAGAAAGGCAAGGTGATGACTAATTGGCTGCATGAGAGGGATAAATATGAGGCATCTTGCAGAGGGACCCCAGGTTTTCATCTTGTCAACATTGGAGCATCGATCCAGATTGGCAGAAGCCCGGCACCACCCCTCCCCCATCTAACGTACCTGGCCAGTGAAGTTAGGGGGAGCAACTATTAGTAACAACAAGACGGAGTGTGCTTGTGCGTGTGTGAGAGAGAGAGAGAGTGCATGAGTGTACTGCATCATATGCATATGACAATGTATTGATTGATTTATGTATGTTCAATAAATGTGGCGCATTGCCTTATCCCCCTGAAAAAGATCCTGGGTGCTTCTTTTTAGCACAACACCAGCTGCCCACAACAGTTGCTGTTCCCATGGCTGCCAAGGGTGGCACTGGGCTTCTCTCAGGGCAAGCCAGGGCAGAGCTGGGCCATGCTGCTTCTCTGGTGCTTGTGGCTGTTCCTCAGCTCCCCCTCTGCAGCCTTGGTTCTACTCTGCCAGCAGCAGCCTTTGTGTGGTTTCCCAGTCTGGCTCTTGTGGCGAGCCTGGCCTTTGATTTGGTGCCCCTCCAGGGCTGCACAGAATCTATCACCTTTACACCTTTTGAGCGTGTTCTCCTCAACTTCGGCCCCACTCCTCCTCAGACCTTCATTTAGAGTTCAGAAGATCCACCTGTGACATGACCATGGAGATCACTGTGCTACCGCTGTTACACAACTGCAAGAAACCTTGTGCGAAGCGTGCTGTGTGCCATGTCAATGGGAATGTTCTGATGTGATGACTATGATTATCTTGTTTATGGTCATTATTTTTTAACTAGAACAGGCTGGGCTTTGCCAGAATGGTGGGGCAGTGGATACCAACTAACCAGGCAAGCACATTCCTGAGCAGGAGGAGGCCAGTCAACACACCAGTCTCTGCAGTACCTGCCAACACACAGTCCTAAGAGTTGGCTCAGGAACACACTGACCCTTGTGCACATGAGCAGGATGAGTGATAATGAATACAGATGTTTTGTTCAAACAAACAGGCAGAAGGCTAAAGGGGTAGCAACACATGGAACACAACATGCATCTTGTTTGTGTCAACGTATGAGAGGAGAAGTCACAAGAGGGGCATGTTGATGCTGGCTGAGGGACAGCGTTCTGATTGCTGACTGACCTGATACCGTTATTGGGATGGGACAAGTCTCACTATACCTGGGCCTGAGGAGCTGGGACACTAGCATCCTGCTCCTTTTCACAATAAACTTGGCTGAGTGCCTTTGCCTCCAAATGGAGCATGGGCCTTTCTTAGTGGCAACTCTGAGGTGTGCTGCATGGATAAGCCGCACACTCTGCCAGTGCTGCTGGCATCAGAGCTCCAGAAAAAGCCACCCACCCTGAGCAGCCATAATGACTTTCTGTGGTGCTAGCAGCAATTCATATGGCACTGCAGTAGCTATGGGAAGCAAAATTATCGATCACAGCAGCACTTGGGAACTCTGGTGTAAATTAGGATCCCACTGTACTCGAGGTGCTCATATAGAGCTAAGTATCACCCCTCTTTAGTGTACCTATCCTTCCCAGCCCTGAGAAACAGGGACACACTATAATAGCTATTAAAGAGAGAGGTGACCGCACAGAGAGAGTCGAAGGGACTTGATCAAGGTTACACAGGAAGTCTGTGACATTCAGAGAACTGAACACAGGTCTCCTGAGCAAGAAGCCAGACATTCACACAGGAAGAAAAAGTGCCTACCCAAAGATATTTCACTCTAAAAAGACAACACAGATGACTTGATTATCTCCATTGCACACAGAGGAAAGTGAGCCCCAGAAAGAATGAAGCTGAACTTTTGAAAGGAAACCCAGCCTGTGCCTGACATGCAAAGAGAGCTCTGCCTATGTTTCTCTACTGCAGAGCTACCTCTGGAAAAAAACACTTGAAGAGTGTGAACTACCTCATCCACCCTCCCTCAACCCCAATATCCAGCCCCTCCCACTGGCAAAAACCAGCATGTCACAGAGATTAGCCACAGGCAGGGAAGAATTCTGGGAACCGCACCCTCCTTCCAGTGGCTCAGCCCACTACCACAAGGGGACCCTGCAGGCACTAACAGCAGCCAAACCCAGACCCACAACTCTGGTACCTGCTGTTCCTGCCTGAGTCATTCCACTCACACCTCCAGCCAAGGCATAGCATGGGCAAAATGGTGGGAAGCACATAGAGACCTTGGTTGTAGGGAGAGCAGCACCACTGTTATGTCCCTGAACCTGAATCTCCTGGAGCGGGTATGGAAGGGACAGTCTTTCACACAAGAGACAGGATTATTGGGACAGATACTCCTGATAGTGGGGGTTGGGGGCAATGAGGGACCCTAAACCAAACTCAACCCAGATGCTCCAGAGCCCACCCAGGATCTCATACTTGAGGGGACAGGAATCCTTACCCAGCCAGCTCACAGCCTCATAATTCTCTTGCATCACATCCCTGTAGAGGGCTCTCTGGCCCGGGTCCAGCAGAGCCCATTCCTCCTCAGAGAAATACACAGCCACCTCCTCGAAGGTCAGCAGCTCCACCACGGACATTTCCTGTCCCTGGCTCTGAACTTCAGCAACTGAGCTGGGGGAAGACATACGTGTTCTGCAGCCTGTAAGGAGAAGAGCCCCATTGGAATGTATTGTAACACTAGATGTAGCACACACGGAAACTGGCACCGGAAAATGTGATTAGAAGTACAAATATACAAATAAAATGCAAAATATTTGTGTATACAATAAAGTAAGAGAAAAGTAAGGTGGGTACTTCAGTGGCTGTAGGATAAATTACTTACAGAAATACAGATCTTGGTAATAAGTTTGCAAATATAAAATCATTTTCTAAAGTATCTCGGAGCTTTCACATTTAAACCCTGGTCTATAGTGAATATTCAAGAAACAAAATCTACCCAAGTGGCCGGCGATGTGAGAAAGCACCAGGCTGAGGGTGACCGTATTTCCCTATGTTGGATGCTGGACCCCTGGTAAAACGACTCATACTCAAGTGAGCTCAGCTGCAATGTATCAGAACTGAGCAGCAAAAAGGTTCAAATTAACATCAAATCCCTGTTAAGCATAATGACTGTGTAGCTGGAGCCTTCTTATCTTTAAGTGGTTAGGATTCAAAAGGGAAGGGAGACACCCCCATACCTCTCTCACATGATTTGGTGCCTGGCAAAGCTGACATGGGATGTTAAATATCGGTTAATTGAATAACCGAGTAACTTCAAGAATTCTTATGACTCACTCAACTATTCTATAGCCCCTGGGGGTGCAGCTGGCAGCCAGTGTGTTCCAACCTGACTCCTGAGGAGTCCCCTGGGACTCCACACTGCTGCTATTCCTGTATATCAGAGGCAGCAGTGCAGGGTGCCAGGCAGGACCTGATCTGAGAGGGGAACCAATTTAAAAAGCAGCTCTCCTAGTGGACCAGCTGCCTGTCACCCTGTGCTGCTACCTCTGATAAAGTAGCACGGGGTGACAGCAGCCCGAGCTCTCTGCCCTGTCTCCTAACACACTTTAAAAGCCGAGACACAGCAGGGGCAGGTCTCAGATCCATTTCAAGCCAGGACTGGCCAGCCTCTTAAAAAATGAACTGGCAAGTGTGTGGGTGGGCGGGGGGAAGCGGAGCATGTTGTCTATAGCATTAACCCATGCATTTTTGCTTAACTGGTTAAGTGAATAGACTATTACATCTCTAGAACTGAATCTGGTGCTTTCCTCTGAGTCCTGTCTGGCAAGGAGACAGGACACTCTCTGGGGTAGCCACTGGACCCCCACTCCCTATTTGTGGGCAGGCAGCAGGGATCTGGCAGCAGTAGGATCCACCAGCTCTGATGGGGAGGGAGACAGAAAATACGGGACAATTTACCCATTTTTAAGAACAAGCCAGGACCCTGCAGCAGGCCTTTAACCTGGGACATCTGTTCACACCCAGTGGAATTATTCAAAAGGCTTGCATCCAAGTGAGAAAGGAAACCCCTCACTGATGTGGCCCCCAACTCCCTACATTCACCACATGGGGGGGGGGTGGTCCAGCCTAATAGATTTAGAGTGGACAAGCCCTGGGTAGTGGGGGCTAGAAAGGCAGGGCATACTCCCCAGTATTGGAGGATTCCTTGAGCTTCAGGGGCCATGTCCGGGCCCCCGGGCCGTAGGTTCCCGGCCCCTGCCAGACGGTGCGAGCCAGGCCGCCTGGAGCAGACGCCGAACAGCGATTCTCCGGCCCGAGAGCCAGGGCGGGCCACGGCGGGTTTGCAGGGGCTTCAGACAAAACGTTTCCCCGCCCCCCGGGAAACGCCCACCCCGGCCCCACAGGCCGGTTTGCAAACACCGCAGATGGGTCCCCGCTCTACTCATCCCACCCCCGCGCCGTCAGTTCGGCCCCGAGCAGCCCCCGCCCCGCACGCACCGGGCTGCAGCGGCCCCAGCAGCTGGTCTCACAATTCGCTCCTCCCGCAAGGTTGCAAGCGGGGGGGCGGGGGGAGAGTGGAACGCTCGGTGCGCGGCTCGGGACTAAGCCCTGGAGCTGGACCGGGACCGGAGTCACTGACCCGCTGCGCATGCGCGGTCGGATTCCCCCCCCCCCCCCGCCGTCTGCCGGTTTTTCATTTCGCCCCCGCCCCTACTCAGGCCCCGTCCACTCCGCTGCGAGCGGGAGACAGGAGCCCCGGCTGCAGCCTGAGGGGCGAATTCTAAGGGAGCCGTTGGGGCCGTTACTTACCCCGCCGCTACTTCCGCTTCCGGGCAGTGCCGGGAAGAGAGGGGGAGGGGGAGCGGAGGAGCAGAAAGCGGTGAGTCGGCGCTGAGCTGGGCCCGGGCCGGGCGGTTAAATCGCCGCGGGGGGCTCCTGACATCAGCCTGGCTTTGGGGGCAACGGCTCTAACTGCCGCGCGGGGCGGGGGGAACGGTCGGGCGGCGCGGTCGCTCCCTGATGCTCCCGCCGGGCTGAGGGGGCTGAGCGCTGGGGGGAGGGGAAACGGTCGGGCGGGCCGGTCACTGGGAGGGGGGGCTCGGAGCGGGCCGGGGGCTGTGAGAGGGAGCTGCAGAGTGTGCGGGGGGAGGGGGAAATTTGAACACAGGATGAGGAGGGGTGCAGAGACGGGACAGGGGTCTGGCTGGGGCAGGTGGCTGAGGAGCCCAGGGGTGGCCCTGGCAGGGGCAAGGGGTGAACAAAGCTTTTGGGGTTTTTTGGTTTTTAATTTTTTTTTTAATTTATTTTTACTGAGGAGTGCTGGTACCTCACATACCCGCCCTCCCGACCTGCCCCTCCATTGCTGAGCTCAGCAAAGTGACACGGCCCTTGTTCCCCAGTCCGGAGGCAGCCATGTCTGCAAAGGGCCCCGTGGAAAGTCTCCAGGAGGAAGCACCACGTCCAGTCTGTCTGCAGGATTTCACAGCCTCTGTCACTCTGGAGCATGGGCACAATTTCTGCCAGGCCATCCTCAGCCCTCAGTGCAGAGACACTGAGCAGCAGGGACCCCTCTGGCCCAACTGGCAGCTGGCAAACATCGTGGAATTAGCCAAGCCACTGAGTTTCCAGGCAGCAAAGAGAGCAACATGGGACAGGGTGTGTGGAGAGTACCAGGAGGCTGTGAAGCTGTTCTGTGAAGAGGATCAAACTCCCATCTGTCTGGTGTATGACAGATCCCAGGTTCACATGATGGTTCCTGTGCAGGAAGCTGCCCAGGATTACAAGGTACAGAGTTGCTGTCCAGTGTAATAGTGAAATTAGCCTGTAATTAAAATGCAACATTATTTCCCAACTGTTCCCGGGCACAGGTGTGCCACGACTCTTTAAAGCCTTCATGGTACAAGAGATGCTGTAAAAAGTAAATGCTCTAGCTGTGGGGCAACTTACATCAAGTCTTTACAGATACCTGATGTGGGAAATGTTTCTCTGAGGCTCTGAATCCTGAAACGCAGCCTTCATTGGTGACGGGAGGGGTTTTAACATAAAGGAAGGTGTTAACAATCAGAGAGGTTTAGATCAGTGTTTTTCAACCAGTGGTCTGAGTACTCTTAGGAGTACTTGAGAGGAGTGTGTGTGTGTGGGGGGGGGGGTACATCAACACAACTGAAATTTGGAGAAAACTGAATTTTTGTTTTAAGTTTTACAGGACTTTATTATTTTTGTACTTCTTACACCCAAAAATTTCATTGCCTGCCCTGCTACAATTAAGTTATTTAAACAAATGTGTTGCAATGTAGGAAAAAATTGTGTGTCTGAAAACTGTAGGCACTGGGGGGTACTTATAATTTTTTTTAAAGGGGTACTTTATAAAAAAAGGTTCAGAAACACTGGTTTAGATCACAGGAGCTGCAGGCCAGTCTATGGGAGTGAGTTGCCTTAGGATTGGAGAAGAGGAGGTTACAAGCTGTTACTGATTACTACTGATTCTCAGCCAATCTGTCATTTGCCTTATAGACCCACAATGGCATCTGGGCCCTGCACAACACCCAGAAAGGGACAGTGCCTGGCCTGAGCAGGTCACAGTCTAGTTAGACAAAAGGTGGGAAGGGAAAGTGAGGAAGCAAGTTCCCTCGTGGTCACCAAGCATGTCGGTGATGGAGTATAGCCCCGAACCCTGCTCTCTCCAGGCTCAGTCCAAGGCTACACTAACCGCTAGGTTGCATTCCCCGTGCCTCTCCGCATCACTGAACAATGATGAAGTGTGGCCCTTAGGAGGGAAAGATGCCTTGCTACAGGCCCACCAGGGAGAGGAGGTTTTCCACTGAGATGCTGAACTCCTGGGCTGCTGTATGAGGGGTTAAACCCAGATGCGGCAGCCAAGAGGAGGTCACTGGGCTGGATGCTGTGGGGCCCCGAGTGCCTTGAGTCCACCCATAGGAACCACTGGGATTTGACTGGGTTGTAGCCAGGGTTCAAACTGGTTAACTGATGAGCTAATGCTTATCGGTGCCAGTTACTGGTTAAACTCCCCATTGTCCCTGGCAGTGCCTGCTTGCCCCAACAGCACATGTCAGTCTGGAGCTGCTGGGAGTCCCCATCGGCTGGCAGTCTTGGTGGCCACCCCCAGCAGACACCGCGAGAGAGCCCCGCCCCCAGGACATCCCATGTCTGGTACTGGCCTTGTCTGTCAACGGATTCAAAAATACTTTAACTGATTAAATTATAATCGATTACATCATTCGTATTTTTAACCCTTTTTACCTCTCTCATCCCCACTTGCATCATTCTTTATGAAGGTGCCACAACCGATCTGTCCCGCACCCTCACAGGCATCCTGCTGCATCCACCCTCTCCTCCTGTCTCTTTTTCTATGGACAAAGCCATGTCCAGGGCTGAGTGCCTGCCAGACAGGGACAGAGCTCCACAAAACTGGGACTGTGCAGCTTAAAGGCAGACAAATGGGCTCCCAACATCTCATGGGGTTTACCCTGGTGCTTATTTCTGTTTCTTCAGGAAAAATTGGAGGCCTATTTGAAGACTCTGAGGGAAGAGAGAGAAAAGCTGCTGGGAAGGAAAACGACAGCCAAAGAGAAAAGCCAGGAGTATCTGGTAGGTGCCCGTGGTTATGAACCGGCAGGGACTGGCAGTGGGAGGGCTATGTTAGGAGGCAGACTCCTTTGTGACCTTGGTGAGGTTGGGGTTGTTTGTATTTCTCCTGGATCATGGATTGCTGGGTGAGATACATGTGTAGATAAGCCCTGAGGTTCCATGTCAGTGGATGAATTAATGTCCACCCCTGTGACTTTCCCAGAAATCCTCCCCAAGGGAAATGAATGTCCCTGTGAGGGGCTGTCTGCTCACTTGGTGCATTAACATCTTGGTTTCTTTGTCCTCCCTGGGTATCTCTGTCAGGCTGGTGCTGATTCTCAGCTGCGCACTCAGCTCCCCATGTAAGGGCCTCAAGTTCCATCCATGTCCCCAACCAGCCCTTTCCCTGTTTTCACACAGAAACAGACACAAGCCAAGAGGCAGAAAATTGTGGCCGAGTTTCAGCAGCTGCGGCAGTTCCTGAAGGAACAAGAGCGACTCCTGCTTGCCCAGCTGCTGAAGCTGGACGAGGAGATTGGGAGGCTCCAGACTGACAATGTTGGGAAACTCTCTGCACAGATTTCCCATCTCAGCGAGCTGATTGGTGAGCTGGAGGGGAAGTGTCAGAAGCCAGGGAGTGAATTCCTGCAGGTAAGATTGAGGGAGAAACATCCCAGCTCCCCACGCAGGAAAGGGAGACTCCTGAATCACAAGTGGGGTTCAGCTGTTAGATCTGAATGTAACTTGGCATGTGCATTGCTGCCATGTGAGTGACTATTGTGCTTTGCAGAGTTACAAGTACAGAGCTATTAGAGATGGCAAAGCCCCATTCGCTCAGGGGATCCATGACTCTGGGGCCAGGCCAAGGTTTTTCTTCCTTTTTACGTTTGCAAAATCCCTTCCCTGGGATCCTCTGTGTGTGTCCAATGGCACTGAGATGCTTTTCTGTCTGTTTTCTCTAGGACATCAGATGCACCTTGCGCAGGTACGTGGCTCTTGCTCCCCTCACACTGCACAGTGCAGGGAAAGAGCTTGGAGCTGATGTTGGCACCACATCTCCCCAGGGCTCTGCAGCCAGATGTTGGATACAGATGTCTCTGACTCATTTAATTCTGAGGGTCTCACCCTTGCACAGCAGACTCTGGAATTCTCCATTCAGGGCACAGTCTGACCTCAAGTGTTTCCTGTAGCTGTCACCTCCCTGGGGACTGGCTGTCTCAGGACTGTGGGGCTGGAACATGAGCCTGTCACTGCTGGGCACTGGGCACATTCAGCCCAGGGCAGCAAGGACCAAGAGTCTGTCCCACCTGAGGGTTGTTTGGAGACCTGTGTGGAAGGAGCTGGTGCGGGGGGGAGCTGGTGTCTTAGTCTAGTCCCAAGTGGACAGACTCCTTCCGCCCTTCCCCTGGGACCCTCCTGTCCCTCAGTTCCTGGAGGCCAAGGACTGAGATGACCAGGGAGACTAAATTCCCCTTTTGTCCCCCAGCTGGTCTCTCCAGGCCAGAGGTGAAGAACAGCAATGGGACCTTTCAGGGGAAGGTTGCACACCCATGGGCTGTGTTGACCCTGCTCTCAGGCTGAGAGAATTGGAGGAATTCTAACTCCAGACCTGTTCGAGCTGAGACTTACTAGCCAGAACTTTTAATTAGTAAATGAAATACAATCACATGAAATTGTTTCTGTTCAGGTGTGAGACGGGGCAGTTCCAGCTGCCGGAGGAGATTTCCCCTGAACTGGAAGAACAAGTCAGCAGTTTCTCCCAGAAAACGATTGCGCTGTCGGAGACTCTGAGGGAGTTCAAAGGTACCTAGAAGGGATGGAGGAGGGGAAAGTGGTTTAAGCATCAGAAACTATTGAATCTGGCCTGGGCAGCCAACCTTCCCCTGCCTCAATTCCCATGTGGAGAATGACGGCTCCATCACTCTGCTCTCCTTAGAGACACTGAGCGAACAGACTCAACTGCTTGCAGATAGAGCCAGGGGTTTGCAAACTCTGAACCTCCCATTAGTGTCAAAGAGCTCAAAATGAGTAAAGTTACTGTCATGGCAACACCTTCCACCACCACAGCTTATGGTAAGAGGCGGTAAGTGATTGAGAGAAACCAAGTGGGAAGGGATGAGGAGGGAAAAGTACATCTCATTTCCAGCTTGTCTCTCCTGGGGTGGGGGTAAGGCTGCAGGGATGTTGGCTCCATTGCTGGGAGGAGCCTGAGTGAGAGGGGAAACAGAAGATTTCAGATCTTTTCATATTAAACACCTGAGTGTGTCTCTGTCTGGTCTCTGATACAGTTGAAACGCAGAGTTCAGAGTGGGGACATTGTTATAAAGAGGAGAGCTTGGAATCTCACCTCCCTTATCCTTTTCCCCTCCAGACACTCTGCCCTCGGCACTGGAAAGAGTAAGAGGAAAATCCCTGGGAGCTTTCAGACAGAGTGAGTTTGCAGGTGGGGATTCTTTAAATGATGAGAAAATTCCAGTGATAACATCTTCATGGGATTGTCATTGAAGTTACCAACCAAACCCAAGGACCAAGGCACGCACAGCCCTAAATCCCACCCACTAATCAGTGAGGAGCCCCAGGGGCACTAGATTGGGGACCTGCGGACACTTTCAGAAACACTGGTCTGTGGGGTTTGATGCTAAAGGGGTGAAGTTAAAGCACACAATGGATGGCACCTTCAGGCTGAGATTTCACTGTTAAGTCAGTTTCAGTCTGGGGTTGGTTTCAAACAATAAATAGGCTGAAAGGCTGAGAGCTGACCGGCTTCCACTGTATCATTTTGTTCATGGCAAGAAACTGTTGGATACCCAAGGGCTCTTCAGTCTAGTGCAGGCCTGGGCAAAATGCAGGGCATGGGCCGAATCCAACCTGCCAAGCCATTGGATCTAGCCCATGGATGCTGGGGGAGCCATGGGCTTGTTCTGTGCTTGACACGCCCCATCTGCAAGCCACTCACAAAGCGATTGTGAGCCCGGGAGTGGGAGTGGTAGGCTTTAGGTGCTGCTTCCACTCCCAGGGCAATCCCATTGGCCGGTTTCTGGCCAGAAACTAAGCACCATGCCCCCTCCCCTCTGGCTCTTAATTATTCACACACACACACACATGGCCCTGCAACCTGTGCAAGGGTTGGGCAGGCTCCCTTCCTGCCTGAGAAAGGTGGATGGCTGCTGGGCAGGAGTCAATAAGGTAACTCTCCTGGCCAGAGCTTGTCTCTGCACCCCAACCTCTTCCTTCCCCTCCTAATCTCTGCCCCCCACTCCACATACCCAAACTCTCTGTCCTCCTTCTGTATCTATATTTGCAAGAAGTTCTCAGTGGTCAGAAACCCATAGCCCCTTATTGTCCACTTAGTCACTTCTCTAAATTAAATTTACTTTAAATATCTGAGTCCAGTCTAATCCAGTGCCCAAGGTCACACCTGCCTCTTTCACCCAAACTCTCTCCCACTCCCTTCTGCTCCCAATGCCCATCCTAGACCCTGCATTTCTTCCATTAATATCATGGAAGAGTGCCACTCTCAGCCATCTTCCAAAATCTTGGAGTGGCCCCCCCATGAAAATGTATTGCCCACCCTTGGTCTAGTGGATACGGCTCAGGAAGAGCCAATATCTGAAAGCTAAAGCCAGACAATTTCAGGCTAGAAAAGAGGCACAAATGTTTGATAAGAAAGAGGATTAGCTGCTGAAACAAATGAGCAGAGAACTGGTGGTTTCTCCATCTCTTGATGTCTTCAAATCAACACAGGGCAACTTTCTAGAAAACCTGCTGTGAGGAAACAGAGCTTTGTGCCTGTGTAACTGGGCTTAGTGTAATGACTTGTGCCACAGAGGAGGTCAGACTGCATAACTATGGCTATTTTCTGATCCCATGAATCCATGAATTTTAAGATCTCATCCTGCAAACACTCAGCACACATGTTTAATAAGCACCTGAACACTTGTATTAACTTCACTTAATCTCTGTTGTGGAGAGGGTTTATAAAGTCTCTGTCAGATGAAAGGACCAAAGTTTGTGCTGCAAATCAATGAATGAAGACTAAGGGTTTTAAATACATCAGCCTAAATTTAACCTACGTCCGTGTTCAAGCAGATAAATATGTGGCTTGTTATCGAAAACACTGGGTGCTGAGAACAGAATCCCATTGTTGCGGGTGCAGTAATGTTGAAACTCAAGCCAGGTACGGAGAGAAATTAATATGGATTTGGGATATAACTTGTTTGTGGTGTTTATGGAATATCTAGACTCAAACTTTTGCCCACAATGGCAGAGTCTAGAACGTATCACCAGGGACAGAGTCTGGGGAGAATGGGCATGTGGAAAGGATTAAAGCCCCTTCTGAAATGTCTCCATTTGCTCTTCTCCCCCTTACAGGCTCTAGAACTCCCATGTCTGTCTCCAGCTCAGCCCCTGACCTGCAGAGCCGGGTACAGGAAATGGCTGTGGCGGAGCCGGTGAGCTTCGAGGAGGTGGCTGTGTATTTCTCTGTGGAGGAATGGGCTCTGCTGGATCCGGGCCAGAGAGCCCTCTACAGGGATGTGATGCAGGAGAATTATGAGACTGTGAGCTGGCTGGGTAAGGATTCCTGTCCCCTCAGGTATCAGAAGCTGGGTTGGGCTCTGGAGCAGCTGGGTTGGGTTTGGTTGAGGCCCCTCGATTTCCTCTGCCCCCCAGTGTCAGGAGTGTCAGCCCCAGTAATCCTGGCTCCTGTGTAAGAGATTGTCCCCTCCATGCCTCCTCCCAGGGGAAGCAGGTTCAAGTTCATAACAATGGTACTGCACTTCCCAAGGTCTCCATGTGCTTCCCACCATCTTGCCCTTGTTGTGCCTTGGCCACAGGTGTTCGTGGAAGGGGCCATGCAAAATCAGCAGGTGGGTCTGGGTCTCGCTGCTGGTAGTGCCTGTGGTGTACCCTTGTGGTACACTGTCAGAGTGTGCGGCTTGTCCATGCCCCACAGCTCAGGGTTGTTGCTGTAGAAAGACACAGGCTCTGTTCAGGAGCTAAGGCTCTCGGCTAGGTTTATTGTTGAAGGAGCAGGGTGCTAGTGTCCCAGCTCCGCTAGCACAGGTACAGTGAGACGTGTCCCACCCGACAAAGGTAGCAGATCAGTCAGCAACCAGAGTGCTGCCCCTCAGTATGAGGCAGCTGAAATGGGAGGCTCAGAGTGATGGGTGGGAGTTGAGGCAGCAGGGGCCTGACATCAAGCTCCAGCGAGGCAGGTGATACAGGCACAGAGGCAGGCTACAGGGCAGCCTTTACCTCCTGGGGGACATGTTGTGTTGGCAATGCTATGTACTGGGCAAGCACTCTGGGGTCCACCCAGTTCTGCCAAGCATTGTCCAGGAGATCATTGACTTGGGTGACACCAGCCAAGACCAGCCTCAGGGGTATCTCCACCCCCTGTGCCATAAGATGGGGGTGAGCAAGAGGAGTTCAGGCTGGAGATCGCTGCCATGGGGCAGATCTGGTGGTGGAGACCAGCATTCAGGAGCTGAAGGGATCTCTGCAGCTCTCTCTGAGATTTCGGAGGAGACATCTTGGGGGGAGTACAGCCAGCTGCTGGTGGCATCAGAAAACTGGGTGGCAGTGGAGGCAGACGAATCCTCTGGGGCCACTTTCATAGTCTTGTGGTCTGACCTTAACTTGCCCCTTTTCATTTTGCCACTTTGTTCCTCGTTTGTCTTTCCCTTTCCTTCACAACCCATCTGGCCGCCAGCGGAATGGGGCTTCTGCTGTGTCGGTCGCTAAAGGGAGTTGGGGAATGCAGGGAGCCCAGGGCCCTCTGGCAAGTTCCCGGCAAGCTGCTGCTGAGATCCCTGCTGCTCTGTGGGGCACAGAGAGAAGCCTGTGGGGTTGGTGGGTTCGCCACCGCTGAGGCTCCTGCTGGCAGGAGCAGCCATTGCCGAGGGCAGCCCTGGAACCCTGCTGGACTGCTGCTGCAGTCGCTGCTTTTCCGGACAGCCCCTCCGTTGCTGGGCTGCTTTGCTGCTTCTGTTCCATCAGCGCCTTCTTCCTTCTAGCTGGCATTCCCGCTAAGGCAGCGGTTCCCAACCTCTCTCATGCTGGGGACCGCCAAACCCAGACACAAACTGGTAACATTGTTTGCATATTCAAATACAAGTAATGAATATGCAAATAAAGTTACCAGTCCCGAACAGATCAAAGTTTGCAGATACCTGCACTTAAAAAAAAAAAAAAAATCACAGAAAAAAGTCCCTTTTGGCTGCTGTGTCCCTGCAGAGGGAGGGGTGCAAGGAGGGGCACCCAGAGCGGTAGGAGGCATTTGGGGCCCCCTGTTTTGAAACTTTAGACATTTTGTTGGGACCTAGGAGCTGGTGTCCCCAAGTGCTACCAGCAGTCAGCTCTGCCCTCCCTATTCTGCCATTGTATCTCCTCCATCTCCTTCTGTACAAGCCCTGCCCAGTGTCTCTCCCTTCCCCAGCCAGGCTGCTCTTGCTCCCCCAAGATTCTCCCTGCCACCCCTCCCTGCATCCCCCTTTCCCTCCCTGTGACCCCCCTGAGAGTTTCCCTCCATTGCACCCCTGCCTCCCCTCCCATAGATAGCTCCCCCACCACCCTGCGCACCCTGGGAGCTGGTGGCAGCTTCCCTGGGCCCAGGCAGGGATTGCAGTCCTCTCTGCTGGGAGCATCCTGGGGACAAACCCTCCCCCTGGAGCACTGGGGCCCTGTTCCCGGAGGGACAGGAGGGGGGTGTCTCTGCCCTGTCCCCAGGCGCTGCCTGCCCTGTGGCAGAGACTGGGGTGGGGGGACTGCCCTGGGAGGGGCTCCCCATGTGCAGCTTTCTAAATACCACTGGCCCTGCAGGTGATTCCCCCTCCCGGCTGCAGCCTGAGCTGTGGGGCCCAGCAGCGCCACCGCCCCCTCTCCCCACACCCCGGGCTCAGGGATCTGGCCTTTGTCAGGCCCCAGAGTTTTAGCAGGCAGTGGCCATGAGTCACTTCCTGCTGCCTGGACAGAGCCAGGGATTGCTTCCTCCTGCTGTCAGGTCCGATTGAGTAATGGGCTCCCAGACTCCTGCTGGTTGCTGCTGAGTTCTAGCGCAACACACACTGCCCGCACATGGGTGGATCTTGGCCCGGCAACCAGCAGTTCAAAGCCCACTACTGGTCCGCGGACCAGCAGTTGGGAACCACTGCTCTGAGCTGCCTGCCTGCACGGCTGCACATGAAGAAGTGAATGGGCACAGACACAGTGAGTGGAGCCACAAGGCGGGGTTCCACTAATGAGGTGCCTCCTGGACCCTGCAGAGGATGTGGAAGATGGTCATGTGATGGGGAAATAGGGAGTGGGTGGGGTAGCTTGGGAGAATAGGGGGGGGGTGGCAGGGTCAGTGGGATGAGAGGGCTGTTCGAAGCATCCCAGCACCAGCTGGGCTGCAGCTGCTGGTGTTTGTTAGAGCCTGGACACACTCTCCTATGCTCAGATTGGGCAGGGGGGAGCAGGCTGTGCTGGGGGTGGGGTGCCAAGAATGAGGTCAGTCCAAGCTCAGCTTTCCTTTACTTCTTGTTGAGGCAACTCTGAAGCTGGGGTGAGGAGCTGGTTTTAATTTCCTCCTGATTGTCGGTGTTGTTCCTGGCATATCTCACACCTTGTAATTATGTGATGGGGAGGAGGAATGCGGCGCCCCTGCTATGTTCCACTGCTAGAATTATAGAGCAAACCCCAAGCTCTGATTTCTCTGCAGTTCTAAGCCAACGGGTGCATCACCTCCTATCAGCAGGGACAGAGGAAGCACTTGCGTTTGGCCACGGTGAGTTTCAGTTGACAGCTGGCGGACATCTGGCGGGAGAGGTTAGTTTGATGGGAGGGAGGGAGATCCAGAGCAGAGAGGTGCAGAGAGCTGAGGGGTTCTACCTGAGCAGAACTTGATGCAGGATCTGACTTGGATTGGTGGGTTTGTTAATTGTAAAGCCTTTAGGCTGCCTTTGCAGAGATGTGTCTTCCTAGTGTCCTGGGGAGGGTGAATATTTTAAAAAATGCAGAAGAGGCTGCAATGAAGCTGTAACAAGCTGAAGATCAGGATTCAAACTGCCGGCAAGTCCACCCAGTGAACAAACCGAATAAACATCTTCATGGCACGGAGAACCTACTACAGCAGCAGAGTGCGCACAGCCCGCCTCTGTGACAGGAGGAGCCCAGGGGCTCTGCCCAGCTCATGGGAATGCCCAGGGCAAGGACGTCCCAGAATGTGCGGTAGAGCTGCATGAATCACCCATTGGTGCCTGCAGATGGGTTCTGTGATACGCAAGAGTGAGAGGAAGCTCTAGCCAGTCTTGGGCTCCCATCCTGACCACCAGGCCTACATCCTGCAAGGCTGCTCAGAGATTGGTCAATGTGTTGAGAAACAGCTGGTGGCGAAATCTCTTGCCCTTTATCTCACCTGCTCTGGAGCCATAAGAGGGGCTCTGTCCTCTTCAAGGAGACAGATGATTTTTTTCTCTTCCTCTTCTCCAAAGCTCACAAGAAGCAGGAGCAACAACACTCCCTTCAAGTGGTTCCATCCAAAACTAGACAAAAGCTCATAGGCTCAGGGTTCATCCAGGACCCAGAGTTCTTCCCATTTCCCCCAGCACTCATTGCAGAAGCAGAAATGATTAGGAGTGGGAGCCCACGTATCTTTCAGCCTCCATGACTTGATTAGGCAACGAGGCAGCCAGGTCAGGGTCATATGCACTTAACCACTGTTGCTTCTGGGCTTAAAAACTGGCCTTCTGGCTTTCTCAGGTAGGCAGGGCAGATCACAGGCAGCCTGGCCCACTCCATAGGTGGCAGGAGTGCTGGGCAGGTGCAGCTGCAGGGCCTTATTGTTGACCCTGGTCCCCTGGGGTAGTCTCAGCAGGACAGTGTGACAGCGCAGCTCCTCCCCTTCTCTGAGCCAAGGGAAAGCTGTGCCCCTGCCCTTGCCAGGTGAACCAACCTCCCAGTAGGACTTCACAAAGCCAGTGCCCTCCTACAGTGTATTCTTACAATGCCAGCAAGCCGGCCTGAGCTGTTTAGGTAGATGGGGGTGTCACTGCTAGGGATGCAATCAAATATACACACACACATTGCAACTTTCTTCTATCAGGTTTGAGCTGATGATGGAATAAAGGGCTGGTTAGTTCAGTGTTTGGTTGCTTCTTAAAGATTGGCCGGTCCTCTGACCTGTAGTTAGAATGATCTCAACAGGGTACGTCTATAGACTGGCAATCAGAGCCGGGAAGCGGCCAAATGTTTCACTAGCCTTTTATAGTTCTCTGGCATGTGGATGGCAGGTTCCCTTTTTTTTTTTTCCCCCATCCAAGTGTGGAATGCATGTTGTTGTTGTGAACTGACATGTGCTCTTGTGCACCACCAGTACAAACAAAAACCCTTTTATATTTAATATAAGAACGGCTGTACTGGGTCAAACTAAAGGTCCATCTAGCCCAGTAGCCTGTCTGTCGACAGTGGCCAGCACCAGGTGCCCCAGAGAGGGTGGACCGAAGACAATGATCAAGCAATTTGTCTCCTGCCATCCTTCTCTAGCCTCTGACAGAGGCCAGGGACACCATTCCTACCCCATGGCTAATAGCCTTTTATGGACCTAACCTCCATGAAATTATCTAGCTTCTCTTTAAACTTTGTTATAGTCCTAGCCTTCACAACCTCCTCTGGCAAGGAGTTCCACAGGTTGACTACGCGCTGTGTGAAGACCTTTCTTTTATTAGTTTTAAACCTGCTACCCATTAACTTCATTTGGTGTCCTCTAGTTCTTCTATTATGGGAACTAATAAATAACTTTTCTTTATTTGCCCTCTCCACACCATTGATGATTTTATATACCTCTATCATATCCCCCCTCAGGCTCCTCTTTTCTAAACTGAAAAGTCCCATTCGCTTTAGCCTCTCTTCATATGGGACCCGTTCCAAACCCCTAACCATTTTAGTTGCCCTTTTCTGAACCCTTTCCAAGGCCAAAATATCTTTTTTGAGGTGAAGAGACCACATCTGTACACAGTATTCAAGATGTGGGCGTACCATAGTTTTATACAGGGGCAGTAAGATATTCTGGGTCTTATTTTCTATCCCTTTCTTAATAATTCCTAACATCTTATTTGCCTTTTTGACTGCCGCTGCACACTGTGTGGAAGTTTTCAGAGAACTATCCACGATAACTCCAAGATCTCTTTCCTGATTGGTCATAGCCAAATTAGCCCCCATCATACTGTACGTATAGTTGGAGTTCTTTTTCCCAGCGTGCGTTACTTTACACTTATCCACATGAAATTTCATTTGCCATTTTGTTGCCCAATCACTCAGTTTGGTGAGATCTTCTTGGAGTCCCTCACAGTCTGCTTCTGTCTTGACTATCTTAAACAGTTTGGTAGCATCCGCAAACTTTACCACCTCACTGCTTACCCCTTTCTCCAGATCATTTATGAATAAGTTGAACAGGATTGGTCCCAGGACTGACCCTTGGGGGACACCACTAGTTACCCCTCTCCATTCTGAAAATTTACCATTTATTCCTACTGTTTGTTTCCTGTCTTTTAACCAGTTCTCAATCCATGAAAGGACCTTCCCTCTTATTCCATGACAATGTAATTTACACAAGAGCCTTTGGTGAGGGACCTTGTCAAAGGCTTTCTGAAAATCTAAGTATACTATATCTACTGGATCCCCCTTGTCCGCATGTTTGTTAACCCCTTCAAAGAACTCTAATAGATTAGTAAGACTTGATTTCCCTTTACAGAAACCATGTTGACTTTTGTCCAACAAATTATGTTCTTCTACATGCTTCACAATTTTATTCTTTACTATTGTTTCGACTAATTTGCCCGGTACTGAAGTTAGTCTTACCCGTCTGTAATTGCCTGGATCGCCTCTAGAGCCCTTTTTAAATATTGGTGTCACGTTGGCTACCTTCCAGTCATTAGGTACGGAAGCCGATTTAAGGGATAGGTTACAAACCACAGATAATAGTTCAGAAATTTCCCATTTGAGTTCTTCTAGAACCCTTGGATGAATGCCATCCGGTCCCGGAGATTTGTTAACATTAAGTTTTTCTATTTGTTCCAAAACCTCCTCTAATGACACTTCAATCCAGGACAGTTCCTCAGATTCATCACCCACAAAGGACGGTGCAGATTTGGGAATCTCCCCAACGTCCTCAGCCGTGAAGACTGAAGCAAAGAAATCATTTAGTTTCTCCGCAATGGCTTTATCGTCCTTGATAGCGCCTTTTATAGTTCGATCGTCTAGGGGACCCACAGGTTTTTTAGCAGGCTTCCTGCTTCTAATGTACTTAAAAAACATTTTGTTATTTCTTTTTGAGTTTTTGGCTAGCTGTTCCTCAAAATCTTTTTTTGCTTTTCTTATTACATTTTTACACTTGATTTGACAGTGTTTGTGTTCCTTTCTATTTATCTCACTAGGATTGGACTTCCACTTCTTAAAAGATGCCTTTTTGTCCCTCAATGCTTCTTTTACATGGTGGTTAAGCCACGGTGACTCTCTTTTTTAGGTCTCTTGCTGTGTTTTTTAATTTGGGGTATACATTTAAGTTGGGCCTCTATTATGGTGTCTTTAAAAAGTTTCCATGCAGCTTGCAGGGATTTGGCTCTAGTCACTGTGCCTTTTAATTTCTGTTTAACTAACCTCCTCATTTTTGTGTAATTCCCCTTTTTGAAATTAAATGCCAGGGTGCTGGACTGCTGAGGTGTTCTACCCACCACAGGAATGTTGAATGTTGTTATATTATGGTCACTATTCCCAAGCGGTCCTGCAACATTTTAGGTGTTTCCACATCAGTGACTACTTTCCAACCATGTGGGGGGGGGGGGGAGAGAGAGAGAGAGAGAGATTTTGTGTGTGCTGGATGACACTGGCGAAGTTTCTGGACCAGGCTATCCCCCCTCTGCCATGCTTTGTGGAGGTGGGGTACAGGCTCAGGGGCCACCCTGAGATCAGCACTGACTTCCCCCCACTCTCTACAGTTAGCAGGAGGTTCCTTCCTGGGAGCAACTGCAGGACAGTGCAAGGTGGGTGAGGGGCACCTGAGCACATGCTGCTGGCTGTACACACTCTGCTGATCTGCTGGGCAGCATGTGACTCTCTCCTGGGCAGCCGCACGTGTGTGTAGCTGACAGTGCACACAAGTGGAGGGGACTTATTGTTCCATGCAAAGCCCCTAGCAATGTGAGTAGAAACACACGGGCCAGATGGAGTTTAGTGACACATGAGCTGGTCAGATGCCCTTTCCTGCTCTGATGAGCTATGGCAGCATTGCCCACCACCTAGCTGAAAAGTCCATGGGAAAGTCTGTCCTTGGGGATGAGCTTTCCACGTCCTGTGTGTTTTGTGGATGGACCATCCCTCTGAATGCTCCACTTAGTGCGCTGGCTGGACGGGATGGAAATGACATTTTAGGTGTTTCCACATCAGTGACTACATTTGAAATACAGGTGCATGGTCAATATTCATAACTTGAGGTCCAAAAATGATGTCTACGTGCAGACTGGATAATCACAATCATCACATCTGAACAGGCCCATTGGCGCTGCACATGACACACTTACAGAATTACAACAAATCTTGTGCTAACAGTGGGAGCACAATGACCTACATGGTCATATTTTAATCCTATAACATCACAGGGAGAACTTCCCAGTACTAGATGAAAGTCCAAGAAGGAGTGTGGGTGACTGTGTGAGGAAGGCGCCCCCCGGGTGGGGAAAAATGTGAATGGTTGATTCTGTGCAGCCGAGGGGGACAACAAATGGGAGGCCAGGCTGGTCACGAGGAAAGCTGGAATCCACACACAGAGGGTGGTGGTGGCAGAGTAGAACCAAAGCAGCAGAAGGGGAGCTGAGCTGCAGGGATAATACAGCTATGTCCCCGAGACACCCCCACCCAAAGAAGCAGCACAGCCAAATGACCATGGCCAGCTATGGAAGCAGCAGCTATTGTGGGCAGTGTCAGGGCCCACCCAGCCACGGGCAGGGGGCAGGAGTCTGGAGTCTAGGTGGGGTCTGATGCTAAGGACTTGCCTCATTGTTCAGGTAAATACATCTGCTTCCACCTGGTTCAAGTAGAGCATCCAAGCCAATGAGCAGGAGCTTTGGGGACAGAGCCCTTGCAGAGCTACAGCTGGGAAGCTGCTCGGTCCTTTCCATGTTCTAGGGACTTGCCATGTGGCTGCTGCAGTCTAAGCCCTGCCTATAGCTCTTGAGCAGCATGTTCCTGTCCTGCCCTGGGTGGGTGAGGGGATGGAACAGGCCATGAGGGAGACTTAGTTGTACCCTGGAGCTGTGGTTCTCAACCTTTTTAGACCATGGCCCACACTGCTCAGTGCAGACCTTTCCACAGACCACACAACCACCTGTGATGACAAAATGGGTGTAGAAGAGGGTAGTTTGGGTGAGAGATTGGGTATAGGAGTGTGCTGAGAGTGGAGGTCTGGGGATAGGGATGTGGAATCTGAGGTGGGGGGTCACTTACCTGTCTCCATACTTCCTGCCACTCCTAGACACTGCTGCCGACCGACCCCCCGTGTCCATTGGCCAGAATTCTGACCAATGAGAGCAGGAGGGAAAGCCTACAGTGAAGTGTTTTCCAGACAGAGAGAGGGGGAATGGCAGCATGGAGCCATTTCCTTCTGCAAGTCATATTCTGCCCCCAAGGCTTGCTCTCTTCTCCCCCCCCCCCCCCATAGTGGGGACCTGGTGCTGGCACTCTGAACTTGGGACGGGAGGTGTTCAGAGCCATAGCGCCTGCATTGGCTTCACACTGAAGGCTCAGAGGCAAGTCCCAAATTTGTGGCCCACCTGCAAGATGGTCACACACCACTAGTGATCCATGGACCACACTTTGAGAACCACTGCCCTCAAGGGTGCAACAGAGCACTCAGCTCCCCTGGGGAACCAAGTGGGCCATTCCTCAGGCACAGGCTGTCAGGATTGGGGGTGTCGAACATAGGCAGGGCCTGAAGCAACTAGCCAAGGGTTCATTTTGTGCTCAGACAACTTCCCGTGCCTCCTGGCCCAGTAGAGCAGCTGAGCCCCCCAGCCAGGAGCTTTGTGAACAGAGCCCTTGGGCAGCTAGAGTTCTGCTGGGTCCTTTCTCTCCAAGCCCTGGTGACCTGCCATGTGGCAGTTGCAGTCTGAGCCCTGCCTGAGTGGCTTGGTGTCAGACCTGCCGCCCCTCAATGGAGCTCCACTTCTGAGTAGTGTGTTCCTGTCCTTCCGTGGGATGGGAATGGGGGATGGAAGGGGCCATGACAGAGACTTAGTTGTACCCTAAAGAGTGCAGCAGGGTGCTCAGCTTCCCTTGGGAATCAGCTGGGCCATTCCCAAGACGGGGGATGCATCTTTACTGCAGGCGAGTGTGTCCTGGGATCTTGTACTGGCCAGAGCCCAATCTCTGCAAGGTGGGGAAGGAGCCTCTCTGGGTGGGTGACTCAGATCCTGGCTCTGGAAGCAGTAATGGCACAGAACTTAATGAATAAAATCAGCACTTGGTTAATTGCTTCCCAAGCAGAATTTCCAGTTTTGAAAGCGATCCCCTGTGTGCAGCAAGGGGTGGAGCTGCAGATCCCAGATCTTCGGGGCTGTGAGGAAGGGGAGATCATCAGTGACCGCCACACAGGTGAGCAATCCACTAACCTGATTCAGAAACCAATTTCTGTGTCCTCGTAGCAGGTGTTACTTGTGCATTTTCATCAAGTCTCACTGCCCCTTCAGTCTGTCTTCAAGTCCGGTGTGAGTGGGGGGCAAAGGGTGGGAGGCAAAGATTGGGCTCACTCCTTTGGGAGAGGGTTATGGGGAAGGAGGATGGACTCAGCTCATGATTATTGAACTTACTAGGATTATTTGGGTGTTTTCCCCTTTTCTGTTCCCTGTTCAGAGTTTTCTTTTCAGCTCAACACAGGGAATGACTCCTGTTTGGATTCTCTCTCTGTCCCAGCAGGTGATGAGATGCTGAGTGAGAACAATGAGAAGAGTCTTCAGCAGGAAGCACTGGAGCAAATGGCTCCACATGGACTGCTACTGGGAAGATTTGAAGGGCATGTTTCCCAGATACGTGAGCAGGGCAAGATCTGTAAGAGTCAACATAGCCCAGATAGGCAGCAGGGAAACCATCCAGAGAAGGGACAGGGTAAATTCAGTCACAGGAGCAGAGGGGTGAAAAGAAACATAGAAACCATTCAACAGAAAATCCCCTATGAACAAGTACCCTCCATGTATAATGACTGTGCCACTCTTACTGAACACCAGAGAATCCACAGCAGGGAGAAATGCTTCAGCTGCTCTGAGTGTGGGAAAGGCTTTGTTAGGAGCTCACACCTTTCTAGACATAAGAGAACCCACACGAGAGAGAGACCTTTCAACTGCTCTGATTGTGGGAAGAGCTTTGGTAGGCACTCGCATCTTGTTACACATAAGAGAGTCCACACAGGGGAGAAACCCTTTTATTGCTCTGACTGTGGGAAAAGTTTTAGTAGGCGCTCACATCTTTGTAGGCATCAGAGAACCCACACAACAGCGCCATCTTTCAACTCCTCTGACTGTGGGAAAGACTTCAGTGAGAGATCAGACCTTGTTAGAAAGAAGAGAATCCACATAGGGGAGAAACCCTTCAACTGCCCTGACTGTGGGAAAAGCTTCAGTTGGAAATCACATCTTAATATACACAGGAGAATCCACACCGGGGAGAAACCTTTCAGCTGCTCTGACTGTGGGAAAAGCTTCAGTAGGAGCTCATATCTTGTTACACATAAGAGAACCCACACAGGTGAGAAACCGTTCAGTTGCTCTGATTGTGGGAAAAGCTTCAGTGAAAGATCAGTGCTTGTTAGACACAGGAGAATCCACACAGGGGAGAAACCCTTCAGCTGCTCTGAGTGTGGGAAGAGCTTTCGTGGGCGCTCACATCTTGTTATACATAAGAGAGTCCACACAAGAGAGAAACCTTTCAACTGCTCTGACTGTGGAAAGAGCTTCAGTAGGCACACAAATCTTGTTACACACAAGAGAGTCCACACAGGGGAGAAACCCTTTTTTTGTTCTGACTGTGGGAAAAATTTTAGTAGGCGCTCACATCTTTGCAGGCATCAGAGAACCCATATGACAGAGCCATATTTCAACTCTGACTCTGGGAAATGCTTCAGTGAGGGATCAGAGCTGCTCTGACTGTGGCAAAAGCTTCAGTTTGAAATCACATCTTAATATACATAGGACAATGAACACAGGAAAGAAAACTTTCAATTGCTCTGACTTTGGGAAGAGCTTCAGTAGTTGCTCAAATCCTGTTATACATAAGAGAATCCAAACAGGGGAGAAACCTTTTGATTGTTCTGACTGTGGGAAAAGCTTTGGGGAGAGATCAGGCCTTGTTAAACATTAGAGAATTTACAGGGGAAAACCCCTTGACGGTGGGAAAACCTTGATTTAGCACTCAAATTTCAACAATCATATATATATATATATAGTAGCCCAATGTCTGAGAGTCTGTAATGCTGAAATGCTGGTTGTTCCCTCTGGGTGGTGCTGTTGCCTCCCTGGCTGTTCCCTCTGGGCGGCGCTGTTGCCTGAGTCACGTCCTTTGCCTCCTGCTGTGGCGCTCAGCTGACTTCTGCGCCGCTCAGCCAGGCTGCCGCGGGGGAGCAAGTGCCACAAGCAGCCATTTGGGCGCCATGGTCCTCATGCAGCACAGGGGTGCTGCATGGGGATCGTGGGGCTCAAACAGCCTCTTGCTCCCCTGCGGCGGCCCAGCTGAGTGGCGCAGAAGTCAGCTGAGCACCACGGCGGAAGGGGAAGGGGGAGGGGTGGTGGTGTACACAGCCACAGGGCGGGCCAGGCCATATATGTCACCACCCTGCCCCCCTTCGTGCCCCCCTTTGCCTCCCGCGGTGGCGCTAGGCTGAGTTCTGTGCCGCTCAGCCACACTGCCGTGTGGGAGCAAGTGGCACAAGCAACCATTTGGGCTCCGCGCTTCCCATGCAGCACGGGGAGCGTGGAGCCCAAACAGCCATTTGGGCTCTGCAATCCCCTGAGTGAGAAGCAGGAGGGGGAGAAGAGAAAGAGAGAGGCAGGAGGCGGAGGAGAGCTGAGAGGGGGGGAGGCAGTAGGAGGAGGACAGACAGACAGACCAGAGGCTCAGGAGAGAAGACTGATGTGCAGGAGAGACCTGAAAATCCCATCTTATGACAGGCTAATTGGCTAGTTATGATGTAATACACACAGCAGTATAGAATCATAAAATCAAATCATAGAGCTGGAAGAGACCTCAGGAAGTCATCAAGTCCAGCCCCCTGCCCAAGGCAGGACCAATCCCACCTAAATCAACCTAGCCAGGGCTTTGTCAAGCCAAGACTTAAACACCTCTAGGGATGGAGATTCCATCACCTGCCTAGGTAATCCATTCTAGTACTTCACAACTTTTCTAGTGAAATAGTTTTTCCTAATATACAACCTAGGTCTCCCCCATTATAACTTGAGCCCATTGTTCCTTGTTCTACTATCCATCACTACTGTGAACAGCCTTTCTCCATCCTCTTTGGAACCTCCTTTCAGGAAGTTGAAGGCTGCTATCAAATCCCCCCTCACTCTTCTTTTCTGCAGGCTAAACAAACTCAGTTCCCTCAGTCTCCTCATAGGTCATGTGCTCCAGTCCCCTAATCATTTTGGTTGCCTTACCCTGGGCCCTCTCCAATGCGTCAACATCCTTTCTATACTGGGGGGTCTGGGGGGAGGACAGAACTGGACACAATACTCCAGATGTGGCCTCACCAGAGCCAAATAAAGGGGAACAATCACTTCTCTAGATCTGCTGGCAATGCTTCTCTTAATGCAACCTAATATGCCATTAGTCTTCTTGGCTATAAGGTCATGCTGTTGACTCATATCCAGCTTCTCATCCACTGTAATCCCCAGGTCCTTTTCTGCAGATCTACTGCTTAGCCAGTCTGTCCCCAGCCTGTAACAGCTTAGGATTCCTTTGTCCCAAGTACAGGACTCTACGCTTTTCCTTGTTGAACCTCATCAGATTTCTTTTGGTCCAATCCTCTAATCTGTCTAGGTCACTTTGGACCCTATTCCTGCCCTCCAGTGTATCTACCTCTCCCCCTAGCTTAGTGTCATCTGTAAACTTGCTGAGGGTGTAATCCATCCCTTCATCTAGGTCATTAATAAAGATGTTGAACAAAACCAGTCCTAGAACCAAGGCTTGGGGCACTCCGCTAGAAACCGACTGCCAACCTGACTTCAAGCCATTGATCACTACTGATTGGGCCCGACAGTCTAGCCAGCTTTCTATCCATTTCACAGTCCATTTATCCAATCCATAATCCCTTAACTTGCTGGCAAGAATATTATGAGAGACCATATCAAAAGCTTTGCTAAAGTCAAGGTAAATCACATCCATTAACTTTCCCATATCCTCAAAGCCAGTTACCTTATCATAGAAGCTAATCAGATTAATCAGGCATGACTTGCCCTTCATGAATCCATGTTGACTATTCCTGATCACTTTGTTGTCTTCCAAGTACTTCAAAATGGATTCCTTGAGGATCCCCTCCATGATTTTTCCGGGGACTGAGGTAAGACTGACTAGTCTGTAGTTCCCTGGATTGTCCTTCTTCCCTTTTTTAAAGATGGGCCTTTTGCCTTTTCCCAATCATTTGGGGTCTCTCCTGATCTCCATGAGTTTTCAAAGATAATGGCCAAGGGCTCCTCAGTGACATTTGCCAACTCCCTCAGTACCCTCGGATGCATTAAATCTGGATCCATGGAATTGTGTATGTTTAGCTTTTCTAAATAGTTCCTAACCTATTCTTTCCCCACCAAGGGCTGTACACCTCCTTCCCATACTGCGTTGCCCAGCGCATTTGTCTGGGAGTTGACCTTGTCTGTGAAGACAGAGGCAAAGAAAGCATTGGGTACTTCAGCTTTTCCCACATCATCTGTCACTAGGTTACCTCGCTCATTCAGTAAGAGCCCCACACCTCTTATTGCTAACACACCTGTAGAAACTTTTCTTGTTATCCTTCACATCCCTTGCTAGATGCAATTCCAATTGCACTTTCACCTTCCTGATAACTCCCCTGCATTCTCGAGCAATATATTTATACTCCTCCATAGTTGTCTGTCCAAGTTTCCACTTCTTGTAAGCTTCTTTTTTGTGTTTAAGCTCACCAAGGATGTCCCCGGTAAGCCAATCTGGTCGCCTACCATATTTGCTTTTCTTACTGTGCCTTTAAAAAGCAGGGGTCGACAATTAGGGCAATCTACTCACCTATGGCAAGTAGATTTTGGCCCGGTGTGGCTGCACAGCGCGGTCAGCGCATGTGCAGCACAGTCTGCACATGCACAGCATGCGCTTCTGCACGGCTGGCGAGCAGGGCTTACTGCCACTTGGCGAACCCTGTTAATAAGGGTTCTTTAAAATACTGCCAGCTCTCCTGGACTCCTTTCCACTTCATGTAAGCATGCCAGGGAATCCTGCCCATCAGTTCTCTGAGGGGGTCAGTCTGCTTTTCTGAAGTCCAGGGTGTGTATTTTGCTACTCTCCTTTCTTCCTTTGGTCAGGATCCTGACATCTACCATCTCATGATCACTGTTTCCCAGGTTGTCACCCACCTCTACTTCCCCTACTAGTTCCTCCCTATTTGTGAGCAGCAGGTCAAGCTACGCAGGGCCCCTGGTCAGTTCCTTCCGCACCTCTACCAAGAAGTTATCCCCTACATTCTCCAAAAACTTCCTGGATTGTCTGTGTACTGCTGTATTTGTATCCCAACAGATGCCACAGTGATTAAAGTCATCCATGAGAACCAGGGTCTGCAATCTGGAAGCTTCTCTCAGTTGTCCAAAGAAAGCCTCGTCTACCTCATCCACCTGATCCAGTGGTCTATAGCACACACCAACCACAACATCACCCCTGTTGCTTCCACTTCTAAACTTAACCCATAGACTCTCAACAGTCTTTTCTCCTTCTAAATACGAGCTCTGAGCAATCATACTGCTCTTTTACATTCAATGCAACTCCTCCTGCTTTTCTCCCCCGCCTGTTCTTCCTGAACAGTTTATACCCTTCCAGGGCTTTGGTCACTGTCCCCAGACGAACCTAGTTTAAAGCCCTCCTCATGAGGTTTGCAAGCCTACCCGCTCTTTCCTCTCTTGGTTAGGTGGATCCCATCTCTTCCAAACAATCCTTATGCCTGGAACAGTGTCCCATGGTTGAAGAAACCTCTCTCCGACACCACCTGTGCAACCACACATCTAGTCCCATTGATACACTGAACGCACACACACAGTCGTAGCCCCAAGCCCCCCCACATCCATAATCCTGTGCCCTGACTTCCATACCCTCCCACATCCTCATCCCAGCCCTGAGCCCCACCCCCAGCATACACTCCCCAGATGTGTGCCCTGAGTCTCCCACACTACACTCCACACTGTAATTTCTTACAGGTACTGTACTATCACAACCTGTCCCCCAATTTCCTGCCTTGAGCCTCCCCCTGCCCAAGAGGTGATACCAAATATGACAGATGACAGTACCTGTAAAAAGGTGTTATTTTCATCCCTCGGAGCAGCTCAGCCATGCAAAGGGACTACCTGGGGTAGGACATTAACCCTGGAGGGCCAGGGTGGGTGAGGCAGTGACATCACAAGGGCCTTTTGCAGCACCTTAGCTTATTGGCGAAAGGAGGTTGGGAGGTGATGACCTCACAGAGAGTCCATGACAATGGCAAGGTTGGACGGGCTACAGGGCAAGGGCAATCTCAGAGACCACCATGACTTTCTGCAGGGAGTCTCCTTCCTGAGATCTGCCCACAATGTCAGAAAAAGAATTAGAGTCACAAACATGAGTGTGAGGAGAAGCCTCATTGGAGCGTTTTCCTTTCCCATGACTAACTGATGTAGAACAGGGTTTCCCAACCTTTTTTTATAAAGTACTCTTAAAAAAAAAAAGTAAGTACTACCTTTTTTAAAAAAATCATAAGTACCCCCAGTGCCTATAGTTTTCAGACACGCACAAAAATTTTCTACCATTGCAACACATTTGATTAAACAACTTAATTGTAGCTGGGCTGGCAATGAAATTTTGGGGTGTAAAAAGTACAAAAATAATAAAGTGCTGTAAAATTTAAAACAAAAATTCAGTTTTTTCCAAATTTCAGTTGTGTTGAGGTACCTGCCCCAGACTTCTGTTAAGTACCTCTGAGGGTACTTATACCACTGGTTGAGAAACACTGACCTAGAAGACAGACGTCCCTGTAGAGGAGGTAAAAGTAACCAAAAGGTCTTCTGCTGACAGAGCTGGGGAATTAGCTCAAGTGGTAGAGTGCTTGCTTAGTCTGTAAGAAGTAGTGGGATTAATACCCATGTTCTCCAGTGATGAGGGAGTCCCCTTTTTTCTTTTCCCAGCAGACTCAGCCAGATGGCCAAGTACCTCCAGGGGCCCCTCCCTCTTCCTACGTGTTCTCCCCACAAGCTAGCCACAGTTTATTTACAAATCTGTAAACCCCATTGCACGAGGAATAATGCCTCTTCAGAAATAGCTATTTCAAAATAGCCGTAGTATGGATGCGCCACTGCTGCTATTTTGAAATAGCTCCTGCCCCGGGCCATTGAAAGTAATTACTCCCCTGTGTTTCCTGCAGCTCTAAACTGAGGTAACGTGTCCACATTAGGGGAGCCTTCCTTGGACTAATTTTGAGGCTTCCCTATAGTTGGACATGCTATTTTGAAACAAGCTATTTCTTTTTTTTCAAAATACCATTTTCAAAATAAGTGTACTTTGTAGATGTACCCTGAGGCTGTGTCTAGACTACAAGCTTCTTTCAGAAGAAGCTTTTTTTGGAAGGGATCTTCCAAAAAAATACTTCTTCCGGAAGAGAGCATCCACACTGCAAAAGTACATCGAAAAAGCAATCTGCTTTTTCAAAAGAGAGAGTCCAGACTGAATGGACGCTCTCTCACGTGTAACCTGTGATTCTTATGGATGGCATGGCCACCAGGGCACCTGTGCTTTTTCCCCTTTCCTTTTCTTCCAAAAGAACTTGCTTCTCCAACCAAACATGCCTTTTTCCAAAAGAGCTCTTTCACAAAAAGGCTTCTTCCTCATAAAATGAGGATTACCAATGCCAGAAAAACCCCTCTGTTCTTTCGATTTTCTTGCAGAAGAATGCAATTGCAGTGTGAATGTTTCTCAAATTTTTGTCGGGCAAAATGGCCATTTTTCCGACAAAAACTTCTGTAATGTAGACATACCCTGAGAGCTTAGAGAAGGGGATGGAGGCAGGACCACAGAGAGAAGGCTCCATGACTGTGTAAGAGGGAGGCTCTGCCCTGGCCAGTGGGGAATTGTTGCCTCTCTGAGGTGCCCAGGCCTGGTGGGTCATTTCCTCAGGTTACTGAGTGGGGGCTGGAACCAGTTCCGTGTTGTCTCCTTCAACAACAAAACTGAGCCAATGGATCTTGTGCCAATCTGACTTGCACTGGGCTAGTGCTGTGTGCGCCACGGAGCTTCCTGCAGGGCTGCCCACGTGTAAGAGGAGAAGGGCAGTGTGAGTCACAGAGCTCTGCCCTTTCTGAAAGGCTTGTGTCAATGACAGGTGTCGTTTTGGTGAGGTTGGAAGGGGGACCCCCCCATAAGCCACCATTGTGTCACAGCTGGTATAACATGACCCATTGAGAGAGAGGAAAAACTTGGCAGCTTGCATGGGAATAGATGGGGTTGTTTTCCTTGGCTGAGAATCAAACCCCAGCCACAGTAGTGAGAGTACTGACTTCTAGCCACAAGATACCACAGAGATGTAAGCATTTTTCTGAGTCTGAAGTCACCTGCCACACAGAGTTCAACCCGCAACCCTGGCTCCCAGAGCTCAGGGAGAGTGTGGGGGTCTCATAGTTGATCCGTGGGGTTCAGCATCAAACCATCTCCCACCTGTGGGATGAGTAATTGTGCTGGAATCTGGTTACTCTTGTCCATGGACAATAGGAAACAGTCTGGTGGGCCACACAGAGAACCCTTTTGGGAGGAAGTACAGGCAATTGAGGACTCTATCTTGCTGCCTACATCAAATCCGCCAGGTACTGCATGGTACTGGGTGGAAGTAGTGTCACTTGTGCAGCAGCGTAAAGTAGTTTGCATATTAAATTCTGATGCCAGATGAACACTTGGGAGAAAGAGGATCCTTGTTACAAATTCAACACTCGGTACCACAAGGTTCATACGGCCTGTGCTTGGTTTTTTGGTTTGAGGCAAAGGGCTTGTTCTCACTGCCCAGGTGCTCCAGGAATGAGATTGGCCTATTCCTGCCTTTACTCTCACTGTGGCATTAACACAGTCCCCTTTGGCCTGAAAGCTGCAGTGGTGCCCAGCCCAGCAGGTTCTGCTCACAGTAGGTCATCAGCCCAGCAGGCGTCTTAAGGTTCCAATTCACCTGAATTTATGGTCCTGTGAATGTGGCTTCAAATCTGTGGCTCACCCAGATGAACAAACCCAAAGCCCAACTCTTCATGCCTGCCCCTGTACCAGGCTCCCTCAGGCAGAGGGAGAAATGGGGAGATAATCCAATGTAGAGCTAATGTGCTGGTGGCAGCACAAATGGGCTTGAAGCCCAGACCCACCAAATCAAATCCTGTGGCTCAGTGTGTTAAAATGGTAAGAAGAATCCCTGAGTGCTGGGCCCTTTCTCCCCGGAGGACTTGGCAATGGCGCTGGAGGGGTGCTCAGGGCATTCTACCCTCAGGCTAATTTGGGGTGCTTGGGGAGGAGCCCTGGAGAGTCCCACAGGCCTTGCCCCAGACAGGTGGGAGAAGGGGAGTCTCAGGCTGTGGGTGCTACAGACAGGGTGCGTGGGGGTGAAGATGATAAAATTCCGTTCTTCCTCCCTCTCCCTGACATTGCTGGGATTGTCCCTCCTTGTCAGAGGACAGAGCAGAGGGAGAGAGGCAGCCCCCAGTGGTGTCTGGCCAATGTGTCTCTTCTTTCCACCATCCCGCGATACGTAGCTGGAGGCAGGTTCCTTCAGTTGAGCTTAGCAATGCCTCCCCCCCCCAGCAGGAAGCCAAAGGGAGCAAAAAGCAGGAGTGCTGGGGGAGCCCTGTCCCTTTGAGTTTGATTTGGTGAGTCTTAGTTGGACTTGCTAAATATAATTCCAGAAAATCAATTGCCACCATTCCTCCCCAGCTGGACATGGTTCTTGTTCTTCTGCACAGTAGAGCCCATGGAGTGAAGGCAGCAGTTTTTCAATGGGGCTAATGCTGCTCCACCTGCAAGCCATCTCCAAGATGTGGCCCAACAACTTTCTGCCCCAGTGGGGCTGGCTTTTGGAGAGAACAAGCAGGAGGGGTCACTGGAGACCCTTAGTCCCCTGGTTGGCTCTGCCTGTGAAAGGGAAAGAGGGGGATACCACTATCCCTGGAGAATGTGGGTACCCATCTGTAGCCAGACATGAACCCCATCTTGTTTCCCCCCCAGAGAGCAAGAGAAAGGCAGTCAGCCTTTGATGCCCTGGGAACACAGGTGTGCTACCTGTCCCTGACTCTATCATAAACAGAAACCAGGTACTTTAACATGTCCCAGGGATGACAGAAAACAAGTTGGCTATTTGTATGCAAGTAGAGAAGGATAGTTTCCCCCAAGTGGGAAGTGAACCCAGGTCATAGCAATGAGAACCCTGAATTCTAGCTACTAGACCACCAGGGAGATGTAGAGCTTTCTTTTTTCTCAGCCTGATGTCACCTGCCCCACACCAGGGCTGCCCCTCCCAGAGCTCAGGGGGAGTTTGGAGGTCTCGTTTCTGAGCTAGGAGGTTCAGCATCAAACCAGCAGGGCCTGTAATTGTGCTGGAATCTGTCTGTGATGTGTACAATAATAAGCCCATAGTCTGGTGGGCCACACACAGAACCCCAACATGGGTGATTTGAGGCCATTGAAAATCATTACTCCCCAGTGCTTCCTGGGGCTCCAAATCAACACAGAGCATGTCCCCATTAGATCTCTGGCAGAGGGCCACTGAAAGTCAAAAGAACAGAGGGGTTTTTCTGATGGCGGTAAACCTCTTTCTACAAGGAAGAAGCGTTTTTTCTAAAGAAGCGTTTTCAGGAAAAGGTGTATGTGGACATGGAAGAGGGAGTTCTTTTGAAAGAAGAGGCCTTCAGGAAATAACACAGGTATCCTTGTGGCCACTCCATCCTTTTCGAAAAGCAGATCACTTTTTCAATGCACTTTTGCTGTGTAGACGTTCTCTTTCGAAATAAGCTTTTCCAGAAGATCTCTTCCAGAGGTCATATGTTTGCTCCGCCCCCATTTTCACTTGCTTGTGTGTAAGCACACAGCCCCCTTGCACAGAGACATGTAGGCCTTGGTGACCAGCCCTGTGTGTCTTTCCTTGTTCTCATACTCAAGGGGGTGCATCTAGACTGGCAAGATTTTGTGCAAAAGCAGCCGCTTTTGCGCAAAAACTTGCTGCCTGTCTATACTGGCTGTGAGAATTTGCGCAAGAACACTGACTTTGTAATGTACAAAATCAATGCTTCTTGTGCAAATACTTTGATGCTCCCGCTCAGGCATAAGCCCTCTTGCTCAAGAATACCGCAGGAGGGCCAGTGTAGACAGGAACGTTAATTTCTTGCGCAAGAAAGCCCAATGGCTAAAATGGCCATCGGAGCTTTCTTGCGCAGGAGAGCGTCTATACTGGGCACAGATGCTTTTGCGCAAAAGCAAATCTTTTGCACAAAAGCACATGCCAGTATAGACGCGCTCTTGCGCAAATACTTTTAACAGAAAAACTTTTCCATTAAAAGTATTTGCGCAAAATCATGCCAGTCTAGATGCAGCCAAGGGGTTGCCTGTTCTGTAGGAGCAGATAGCTAAAGTGATTCTAGAGCAATTTGAACCTACAACCTTTACCTGACTGGCTTGGCACCCACTGAGCACTGCAGCTTAGAAATCCAACAGGCTTTTCCTTCTGCCAGAGAACCCCATCTGCTCTGTGAGCCAACATCTCCTCTCTGTGTCTGAAGGGGGAGGGGTCACTACTGTCCCTTAGCCTCCTGGCTGGCTCTGCCTATAAAAAAAGGAAGATGTCCCTGGAGGCTGAGGTTATCGATCCCACATGCAAAGTGAGCACTCCTCTGCAATTAGATGCTCATTCTAGGCCACCCATCTCACTCCGGAGCCCAGAGCATCCCTGCAGCTGCCTCTGGCTCTTCTCTGAAAGGGCTGCTAGTGACTCCCTTTGCTGTGGGCTGGTTACTTTAGCCAATTAGCATTTGGTGCTAATAACATTAAGTTGTTGGGTTCAATCCTCTTGGTGAGTTGGTGTTTCTCAACCAGTGGTATGAGTACCCTTGGGGTCCCTGAGAGAAGTCTGTGGGGTACATCAACATGACTTAAATTTGGAGAAAACTGAATTTTTGTTTTAAGTTTTACAGCGCTTTATAATTTTTGTACTTTTTATACCCAAAAATTTCATCCCCCCGCTTGGCTACAATTAAGTTGTTTAAACAAATGTGTTGTAATGGTAGAAAAAAATTGTGTGTGCCTGAAATCTGTAGGTAGTAGGAGTACTTCTAATTATAAAAGGGGTACTTATATTTTTTTTTAAAAAAGGGTACTTTATAGAAAAAGGTTGAGAAACACTGTGCTGGGCACTGCAGGCTGTTGGCAGGGTGGCCTGTTCTCCTTTAGCTGCCTGCTCTAGGCAGGGAGGCCAGAACAAGGAACAGGCTAAGCAGCTTGCAAGAAGCAGGCAGGAGTCCTGGTGGGAGGAGGGAGTAGCAGACACAGACCCTGTGCAACCCCAGCCTGCTGGGAGGGGGCTCTAGCTACCTTCTCCCCTTGGACTTGTACTCTGGGCCCAGCCACCTTCCCCAGTGGCAGGAGAAGAGGCTCATGTCTTGTCTCCATTGTCACCAATCCACTGATTTAATTAATGACCCAACTTCTTGCTGCCTGTGGTCTCCAGCTGAGACAAGCAAATGAGTTTCTCTGTTCTCCAGCCCTGCCTGAGCTGGCTGCTGAGTTTCCCTCTTGCCTAGCTGCCTAACCCCAGGTAAGGTCACACGAGACTATCCAAATGTGCCCCCATCAATACATCACCCTGACCCACAGCCCTTGTGCCCCTCTCTAGAGCCCGCACTGGTTGGGTGTTACCTAAGGAAGCAGCAACTCAGAGGAAGAGTTGGGGGGCTAATCAGTTTAACATGATTTGTCAGTACCAAGCAGTGGCTGAAAAACATAACACAGGAACAATTCCAGATTAGTAGAGAAGTCCCTGCCACACGCCAAAGCCTGAAATTGAACCAAGGCCCTTTAGATTTTCAGTCTTATGCACTCCCCACTGAGCTACTTTAGCTGCTATAACCAGCCCTCTGTGGAAGAGGTGGAGGGAAAGGGGGCTAATCAGATTAAGATGATTTGTCAGCACCAAGCTGTGGCTGAAAAGCCTGACATGATGATCAAACACAAGAATAACAGAGAGATCCCTGCTACATGTGCCAAAGTCTGGATTGAACCAGGAACCTTCAGTCTAACACTTGCCTAACTAAGCTACTTTGGCTGCTGCCAACAGGCCTGTAATTCTCTGTCTGGGATGTTTTACAGCCAGGCTGCACAAAATGGTCATTGTTATGCACTACCGAGGAAGGCAAGACTGGCCTTTCCACAGTGCCCCTCCCTCACAGCCCAGAGCCAAGGTTTCCGCTAAGGCAGGCCTGGGCAATATAGGCCCAGCAGGCTGGATCCAGCCCATCAAGTCACTGTTTTCCCCACCCGCGCACACTGCTGAGAAAAGGGACTGCTGGGCGGTTAGTGTCCCTGCTCCCAGCACAATCCCATTGGCTGGTTTCTGGCCATGTGAAGCACCATCCTCCCTCCACTGAGGATCTTATTCATGGACCCAGATGGCCCCTGCAGCATGTGCGGGGGCAGAGCAGGCAGGCTGCCTGAGAAATGTGCTTGGCTGCTGGCAAGGAGTCAGACAGGTAAGTCTCCCAGACAGAGCCTCCATCTGGCACCCCAGCCCCTCCTTTCCCTCAACTCACTGATACCCCACATAAACCAAACCCCCTGCCCCTCCTGAACCCACACCCCTCCCAAATCCTGCACCCCAGTCCTCTGCCCCAAGCTCCTGTCTACACCCAACCTCCATCCCAGACCCCCATTCTATGCACTTTTCTGTGCTATTAATCCTCCTCCATTAATAGCATGGAAAAGTGCAGCCCTGGGAGTGGTTCCCAGTTCTTGCCCACCCCTGCTCTAAGCTGTGCGGCAGCTGAGCCTTGCAGCTGCTTAATGAGCCCTGCCCAGCCAGGGACTCAGGACTCTGCCCACAGAGCTGCCATGTCTTCTCCAGAGCCCTTAGGCTGGCACCGGGGAGGCCTGAGTCCAGGCAGCGCCCAGCGGAGCCCAGTGAGGGTGGAGGGAAGGGCTGGTATGTGGGGGTGGGCCCGGGGGCTGTTCTGAAAGGCTGCAGGCGCCATTAGACCATTTTCTCCTTCCCTGTCTCACCCCAGCGCTGAGCAACACTCAGTGTCTGTCTGAGCATCTGTCCTGCTCTGGGACGTGTCTCTGTGGCCAGAACCTGCCCAGGTGGCTCTAGCAGTGAGGCCCCTCCCTGGCAGCACCAATCAGCGAGAGCTGAATGAAGGGAAAAGGCTCCATGACTGTGTCAGAGGGAGGCTCTGCCCTGGCCAGTGGGGAATTGTTGCCTCTCCGAGGTGCCCAGGCCTGGTGGGTCATTTCCCCAGGTTACTGAGTGGGGGCTGGAGCCAGTTCTGTGTCGTCTCCTTCAACAACAAAACTGAGCCAATGGATCTTGTGCTGACCTCACTGTGCATGCCATAGAGCTACCCCCACAGGAAAGGAGAGGGGCAGTTTGAGTCCAACTCAGACCCTTCTGAAAATGGCAGATGTTGTCTTGGCAGTGAGGAAGAGGTGAGAAGGGGCCCTGAAGGCACCTCTTAGGTCACAGCTGCTGTAACATGCAATGATGAGGTGAGAGAAATGAGGAGGCAGTTGTGATGCAAGAACTCAAGCTGTTTTCCCTGACTGGGAATCAAACCCAGGCTATAATAACAAGAGTGTTGTAGCCTAACCACTAGACCACCAGGCACACATGAAATATGCTTCTTTTCTCACCTATACTAGCCTTTCGCAGACCACTTTCTGTCCCCTTTAGGATGGGGGCCATTCTCCCTTGCCCAGAGGGGACAAGAACAGCCAAACAGAACATCAAAGCATCCATACTGGGTCATGCCAGCTGTCTAACTAGCCCAGGATCCTGTCTCACAACAGCAGGCAATTTCGTTGCCCCAAGGGAATCCTTAGGACAGACAATTATTAGGTGATCCCTCCCATCGCCCATTCCTAGATTCTGGAATACACCAGCTAGGGACACCTTCCCTTTCCATCCTGGTTAAATGTCATTGATCAACCTTTGCTGCATTAAATTATCCAGTTCTGTTTTGGACTTTCTTGTAGATTTCACCTTCTCAACATCCTCTGGCAAGGAGTTCCATGGGTACAAAAATGCTTCCAGATACTTACCGATGCTCTGTCTCCCCTCCTCCCTTTCCATCCTGGTTAAATGTCATTGATCAACCTTTGCTGCATTAAATTATCCAGTTCTTTTTTGGACCTTCCTGTGGATTTTACCTTCACAACATCCTTTGGCAAGGAGTTCCGCTGGGTACAAAAATGCTTCCAGATACTTACCGATGCTCTGTCTCCCCCCCCGCCTTCCCCTCTCCTATTTATTTCAAGTGTTCACATCCTAAACTCATCACTCCGGTCATCTGAAGAAGTGGGCTGTGCCCATGAAAGCTCATGATACCATCTACATGTTTTGTTAGTCTATAAAGTGCTACCAGACCATTTGTTATTTGCTTTCTTTTGGTTTATTTTTAACTTGGTTTCTTACCAGTTTCATTCACCCTGATTCTTGAGTAGGAGAAAAAATAATTTCTTATTTGCTTTCTGCACCCCTGTCATCATTCCATAAACCCCTGTCCCATCGCCTCTTGCACATCCCTTTTCCAAGCTGACAAGAAGTTCCATGAACTCATGGGAGCTGCTGTTCCAAAGAAGAAGCATTTCCTGCAGAGAACATGTCCAAGCCCAATCCCCCTACACAAGGCTTTAGGAAATACCAATGGGCATTGGGCACTTGTAAAGCTACCTCTCTGGCAGTGCTACTGAATGCATCCGGCTGCCTATCGGGCTGACTAACACCATCAATGGACGAGACCCAGTGAGACTTCTCAGCCCAAGTGCAGAGACTGTGGAGTCGTCCACTCCCAGCCCAGTGGCAGGGGCAGCACCTTGAGGAGGCAGGTCCTGAGGCAGCGGAGACCGGAGACCTTTGAAGGGAATGGAGACATGGTGGGAAACTGCTGGTTCCGGTGCAAGCCGAGCTCCAAGGGCTGGTTCCTGCTCTGGTGGCTCCTTGCAGGGCCTGGCTTGAGAAGCACCAAGGAGTGCCGTGTGTGGCCAGGAGAGAGGGTGCAGGAGCAATGGAAGGCATTGGAGCAAGTTGGGGGTGCCAAGTCTTGGGGGGATGGGGATTGGGGTGGCTGGGGCCTGGGCATCACAGGGGAACCTTTGCTGGCTTTGTGTCCTCTTGCAGCAAAGGCCACAGATGTCCCAGAGGCTGGAGGTGCTGGTGCTGCATCTACAGGGTTGGCCCTGGACTGTGTGGTGTGATGCCCTGGTCCTTGCCAAGGCACAGCTAAGGAGCTTCAGCCTAACCTGCTGAGCTCTTCCCCCCATGCTTCTGAAAATCAGCACACACATGCCACAGGCTGCCCACCCCTGCGCTAGGGGGCAGGCCCTGGAACTCCCTTGTGGGCACCAAAGGGAGCCGCAATAGAAGATCTTCTGTTTCTGCCTGACTTTGAACCAGGGACTTTCTGAATGTTAGGCAAGTGTGAGAGAAACAGCCTTAAGTGGTTCTCCTGCTATACTTAAAGGAGTACTTAAACTTTATCGACAAATATTCTGTTACTAACCCTTTGGCCAACTCAGATTGCTGTGGGGGAAAGGAATTCTCTCTTGTTAATTCTGTGCCCTCAGGAAGGGACCAAACTGAAGGAGGCCGGGCCCCTACCTGGGGACTCCAACCCAAACCCTGAGACCAAATGGTTTACAAGCCAGACGATCACTGTTTGCTGCACTTTTCCCTCTGCCGAACCCTGCCCAACCTCAAGGGCAACTCTACAGTCCCAGCGGCTGGGGAGATGTGCATGTGAGTGTATGTCTACACTTGCATCCTCTTTTGAGAGAGGGATGCAAATGTAGACATTCGAAACTGTAAAGGAAGCTGTGATTTAAATATCCTGTGCTTCATTTGCATAATCCCAGACAGGCGCTATTTCAAAATGCTGTTTAGACGTGGTTATTTCGAAAGAAAACCCTTCTTCCAAAATAACCCGTATTCCTCTTACAACAAGGGGCAGCAATTTGAATTCAAGTCTCAGTGGGACTGGCTGGGCTGGTTACTGCAAGGTCCTCATGCTTCATGTACTTTGGCTTCCTTGCCCTTAGGGACAATGGAGACAATTTTGTTTCTCCTGCTGGGTGTCTGAGGCCCACTGGAGCTCTGTCTCCAGACTGAACAGGAGGATGGGAGGGGTCTGATGCTGTCACAGCTGCAAGGCAGGTCACCCACCTGGCCCTTGAGCTCAGCCCATGTGGGCAACAGCCAGACAGAGTGAGCAGAACAAAGGGTCAGTGGCGCGGGGGGGGGGAAGAGTCATATATTTTGGGAAGGGTCCTGAGTCCTGGCTCCCAGCCATGCACCTTGGCACAAAGACCAACGGCCCCTGTACAAAGTGCATTGTGGGAATAAGAGTCGGGTCAGCAGGAAAGGGGCCGGCCCTTCAGCACCAGAGAGCAGGCAGGAGAAGATGGGAGTGAATCCTGCTACCTCTCACATGCAAAGGCAGCACTTTTCCAATGGAGCTAATTCTGCCCCACCTGCAACCTGCCTCCAGTATTCCTGCCACTGCCTGGCACAGGAGGGCTGGTGTCCAGCAGCTCTCTGCCCCAGTATGGCTGGCTTTTGGGGAGAGCAAGTAGGAAGTGGGGGAGCTACTGGAGCCACTTAGCCCCCTGGCTGGCTCTGCCAGTAAAAAGAAAAATGAGGATTTCCCCCAACACTGGAGAATGTGGGCATCAATCCCACTATCTCTCACATGTGAAGCAAGTGCTCTACCACTTGAAGTAATTCCCCTGCTGTATTAGAAATGGCCTTCTTGGTGACTCTTACCTTCTCCACAGGGAGGTCTGTCTTCTAGGTCATTTAGTCCTGGGAAAGGAGAACACTCCAAAAAGGCCTCGAAGGCAACTCTCAAGAAGAAGACTCCCTGCAGCAAAGCCATGGGGGTCTCTGAGATGGTCTCTGTCCTGCAGCCTATCCCACTTGGCCATTGTCATGGACTCTCTGGCTGTGTCTATACTGGCGCGATCTTGCGCCAGAACTATGCAAATGAGGCTCAGCGTGGAATATTGCCGAGCCTCATTTGCATAACTAATGAGCCGCCATTTTTGCGGAAGAGGCTCTTGCACAAGACAGAGCTGTCTACACTGCCCCTTCTTGCGCAAGAAAAACCCTCTTGCGCAAAGCTGTTATGCTGATTATTTTCAGTCATAACGGCTTTGCGCAAGAGGGTTTTTCTTGCACAAGAAGGGGCAGGGTAGACAGCTCCGTCTTGTGCAAGAGCCTCTTCCGCAAAATGGCGGCTCATTAGTTATGCAAATGAGGCTCGGCGATATTCCACGCTGAGCCTCATTTGCATAGCTCTGGCGCAAGATCGCGCCAGTATAGACACAGCCTCTGTGAGGTCACCGTCTCCCAAACTCCGTTAGCCAATAAGATGAAGTGCTGCAAAAGGTCCTTGTGATGTCACTGCCACACCCACCCCAGGCAGCCCCTTTGCATGGCTGAGCTGCTTCCAGGGGTGAAAGTGACACATTTCTTACAGGGACTGTTCTATTGGGCACGACCACTTGGGCAGGGAGAGGCTCAAGGCAGGAAGTTGAGGGAGGGGTTGTGATAGGACAGTACCTGTAAGAAATTAAAGTGTGGGAGACTCAGGGCAGGGATTTGGGGAGTGTGTGAGGGTGGTGGGGGGCTCAGGGCAGGGGTGAGGATGTGGAAGGGTAGAGAAGTCAGGGCACAGGATTAGGGATATGGGGGAGGCTTGGGGGTGGGAGTGTGGGTTGAGGGGATCCCTCTGCGCTGGGCTCTCTGAGGCCCTTTATCACACAAGGGCTTTCTCTGCAGCACGCTGGGGAGAGAAACCCCTGAGCTAGTGACACGGACTGATCTGGGCACAGGTGAATGAGGAATGTTTCAGTGAAGCTACATGTGAACGGATCCATCTAGCAACCACTGCCAGCCACACGCACAGGGGAAGGGGACTTTAGCCAAGGAAGCAGTGACTCTGAGGGAGGTTTGGAAGTGAAGGGGGTTAATCAGATGGACGTGAGTTTCCAATGCTGGGCTGTGGCCAAGATGGATGAGGGGATGTCACAGGGCACTAGCATGGTAAGTAGAGCAGAGGGGCCCTGCTGCACTGAGAGACATGCCAAAGCCTGGGATTGAACCAGGGGAACCTTTAAATGTTTCTCATAAGGCTCCCCCCACTGAGCTACTAACAAACTTGTCTGGCTGTTTGATAACTATCTGGGATGTTTGGCAGGCGTGTCACAAACATGATGCCGTCGTGAATGGCCCAGGAAGGCGAGACTAGTGTTTCCTGCCACCTACAGTTTGACTTGCTCCTTCCCCCCATTCCAGCCTGAGCTCCCGGGCTGACCTGGCAGCTGAAGTGGTCAGGGACCCAGCAGCCTGGGGGCAGGAAGTCGGGTGGCCAGACCCTGGTGGCAAGAGTCTTGGTGCTACTTGTTTCCCTGCTACCCTCTGGTGCCCCTCACTCCCGACACACAGCCCCTGCAACCAGCCTGGGTCCCTGTGTTGTGTCAGATGCTCAATAAACCCTCCTGTTTCACACTGGCTGAGAGTGGCTTTGGGCTAGAGAACAGGGCTGTGTCATTCCCTATGGGAGCGGGAGGCCCCCAGAGCCCAGGGTGAGTGGACTCCCCAAGGGGGCACATGGTGGCACATGGCAAGAGACAGGCGGCTGGTTCCTCAGGGAGGGGCGGTCCCAGGAGGCAGAGGGGCACCTGTGACTCATGGCTGGCAGCTGACACTCTGCTCCTTGCTTCCCTTCTGCTGCTTCACCTCTCAAGGTGCCTCCCCCCACCCCATGCTGAGAGCCAGGCCCAAGCAGCAAAGAGGCATCTGGACCCTCTTGCCACCAGGGTCCCACTCCCCATCTTCTTCCTGCCATCGGCAGCCGCAGCCCCTTTTGGCCCCTGGGTCAGCCTGGGAAGGGAGGCGGGAATGGGGCCAAGTAGTGAGTCAGGCTGAGGGAGGCAGGCAAAGCTCATCTTGCCTTGCAGGGCCACTGTCAACAGCTTCTCTCTTGTCCACTGCTGCTAAGAAAAACATCCTGAGAGAGAAGTGATGGGACCAGGGTAAGCTACACATTTACTGAAATAGCTCAGTGAGGTAATTGTTAGACTGCATATTTAATGGGTCCCTGGTTCAATCCCAGGCTTTGACAATCCCTGTGACTGAGCCCTGGTTTGGTTCCTCTGTGCAGAGCCTGACTATGCTCTCCTCAAAGGTACTTCCCTGCCCTGCTGCTCCACTTAGCAGCTGTCAAGCCCTGCCTCAGCCAGGGGAGGGAAAAGAAGCTCCCATCAGAGCTGGGGGTGAACTGGGCATGTGGGCTGTGTCTACACTGTCCCCCTTCTTGTGCAAAAATGAGGCAAAGCGTGGAATATTGCTGGGTTTTTGCGAAAAAAGGAGCTGTGTAGATGGCTCCTTTTGTGCAAAAGCCTCTTGCACAAAAATGGAGCATCATTAATTATGGAAATGAAGCACAGTGATATTGCATGTTTTGCCTTATCTGCATATTTTTTTGCACAAGAGGGGGCAGTGTAGACATAGCCTTGCTGAGCAACTGCTACAGGCCTCTGCTCTGTAAGCTGAGGTGTGGAAGGGCCTTTCGGGGTTGCTGCTTTGTCCAGGTGTCTCTGTCCACAAGTGCAGAAAAAGAATCCTGGACTCACCTTCTGCCCAGACTCACCCTCTTGGGAACAGCTGGTTGCAGAAGGTGAGGACAGAGGGTCAGTGCCCATCTGCCAGTAGCTCCTGGGGTGGGTGGTAGGGCGAGGATGCTGCAGCAGAGCATCATGTGTTGGTATCACACGTGACATCACAATGCCCTGATGCACACAGCCAGACACTCCCTCCCAGAGCAGCAGCAGGCTGGGAGGGCGGCGTGCTGGGATGGAACAGGCTGTCAAGCCACTTTGGCTCCTGCCACCTGCTGCTACATGGCTCCAATTTTGGAAAAACCTGCTCTTTGGACACATCCCTTCTGCCTCGAAGAAAGAGCATGTCCGCTGCAGTCTGGACATAGTCTCTGAAAGGAGCAGAAGGGGATTGACCAGGGATGGGGAGGGTGTGGAGAGTGTCTGAAGGGGTGTGGCCAAAACACAGGCTTTGCTGTGAGCAGGATTTGAACCTGTGCAGGGTAACCCTATTGGATTTCCAATCCAACATCTTAACCACTCAGCCATCACCATAATAGGACCCCAGGGCCCAGGAAACTGGTAAATAATCCCAGTGCCCAGGCCTGACGACACCTACCACACAGAATTCACACAGCAAACCTGGCTTCCAGAGCACAGGGGGAATTGAGGGGCTTGTTGCTGGGCTGTGGGGTGAAGCATCAAACCAGCCCCCTCGTGTGGGGCCTGTGAGTGATGCAGAATCTGGGCCCCCTGCATCTGGGCAACAGCAAACAAAAGTTCTGGGGGCTACATAATGGCTCCCTTCAGAGGGGTGCCCTATTAGTCTGCAGTTGTGACAGGTGAAAAACCAACAAATGGTCCTAGAAAGAGAGAATCCTGCCTTGTGTCTGTGTTTGCTGTTCCAGAGAGGGGCCCTATGGTTAAGCTGGCCAAGGCACCTGCCAGGTACGGGGGAGGTGAGAGAGGCAGCCCCCAGTGGTGCCTGACCAATGTCTTTGCTCTTCCCACCATCCCTCTGTATGTAGCTGGAGTTGGTTTCCTTCATTTGAGCTTGGCTGTGTCCCCACAGCAGGAAATCAAAGGCAGCAAGAGCGGACTTCTGGCCACTAGTTAGGTGCTCTCTGGTCTTAGTTGGACTCGCTAAATCGAACTCCAGAGGGTTGACCACAGCCCTTCCTCCCCAGATGAGTGTGGTTCTTGTTCTTCTGCACAGCACAGCCCAGGGAGACCAAAGACCTGCCAATGGGCATTCAGATCACACCCTTGTTGAATGGATGGAAACAGAAACCAGACACACAGCAGGTCTGAGCTGGTTCAAGCTGAGGGACCGGTTTGCCTGGTTTATGTGTATTGGTGCCAAAAAACATTAAGGGTCTGAACTCTTTTAAAGCGTGCACATACAGCAGAAATCCAGGATGCAATAGAACTAGAGAGAGGTAAATGTTTTTATTGAAAGAAGGTTTCTCAAGGGGGCACTTGGATTTGAACCAAGGACCACTTGATTTGCAGTCAAACACTCTGCCACTGAGCTATACCTACATGCAAAACAGTTGCCTGCAGCCAGTGTTGGGCACTGGGCAGGGAACAAGAGGCTTTTGTATAACACATCTCAGGTGGGATGGACCCTCACTGACCCCAGATTGTGATGGACCCTAATGAGGAATTTGTCCTGAAAGCAGCAGAGCTGGGGCAGGACAGAGGTTATGTCTACATAGAAAAGTTATTTTGGAATAATGGCCGTTTAGAATAACAATGCCAAAGTCTATGCAGCAATTCAGTTAATGTGAAATAATCTGATATAACAGATGGCTTATTCCGACTTCTGTAAACCTCACTCTGTGAAGAATAACACCTATTCCCAATTAGCTATTTCAAAATAATGCATGTGGAGATGCTCCACTTCCGCTATTTCAAAATGGCCCCTCCCCAGGTCCATTCTAAGTTATTTCTCCCGGAGCTCTAAATCGAGATAGCTCATCTACATTAGAGGAGCCTGACTCGGACTCATTCTGAGGTTTCCCTGCAGTGTAGATGTGCTATTTCGAAATAAGCTATTTTGGAATCACTATTCAAGAATAGCTTATTTGCAAAATAAATGTGCCATGTAGATGTAGCCAGAGAGTCCTGAGAGATGAAACTGTTGGGCTATGTCTACACTCACAGCTTTTTGCGGGAGTAATATGCAAATGAGGCTAAGCGTGGAATATGGCAGAGCCTCATTTGCATACCTAATGAGCCACCATTTTTTTCAGAAGAGGCTTTTGCACAAGAAGGAGTGTCTACACTGCCCCTTCTTGCGCAAGAAAATCCTTCTTGCGCAATGCCGTTCTTCCTGAAAAATAATAGGCGTAACGGCATTGCTCAAGAGGGTTTTTCTTGTGCAAGAAGGGGCAGTGTAGCTGCTCCTTCTTGCGCAAGAGCCTCTTCTGAAAAAAATGGTGGCTCATTAGGTATGCAAATGAGGCTCAGCGATATTCCACACTTAGCCTCATTTGCATATTACCCATGCAAGAAGCCGCGAGTGTAGACATAGCCTTGGTGGGAAGCCAGGAAAGCAGATGCCAGCCTGAGACCTGAGTGTCCCAGGTACCCACCAGAAGCTGTATATGTAGGTCTCATGGTGTGAGGGGCAGCACCCTGAATCCTGCAATCTGAGTTCAAGTCTCAGTGGGACCTGCTGGGGCTGGGCTGGTTGCTATGAGCTCCTCATGCCATGTGGGTTTTACATTCCTTGTCCTGAGGTTCACCAGGGGCAGTTTTACTCCTGTGCTGGGTGTCTGAGGCCCAATGGAGCTTGGTCCCCAGACTGATCAGACTTGTGGTCAGGTGCCTGATGCTTTCACAGCTGTAGGGCAGGTCCCCTGCTCAGCCCATGCTGGAGGCAGCCAGACAGTGTGAGCTGAACAGAGGGTTTGGGTGGAGAGGGGGGTTGTATATTTGGGGAAGGGTCCTGAGTCCTGGCTCCCAGCCACACACCTTGGCACAAAGACCAATGGCCACTGCACAAAGTGCATTGTGGGAATAAGAGTTGGGGCAGCAGGAAAGGGGCCGGCCCCTCAGCACCAGCGAGCAGGCAGGCAGAAGATGGGAGCAAATCCTCCTACCTCTCACGTGCAAAGGGAGCACTAGCCCCAATCCCAACACTCCACCAGGCCCAGCAGCTCTTTGCCCCATGAGGTGGGTTTTTTCGGAGACCAGGGAGGAAGAAGGAGGGGGTCTCTGGATGCTCATTGCCCCCTGACTCTGCCTGTGAGAAGAAGGAATGAGAACACAGACACTGAGGAATGTGGCTATTGATCCCACTGCCTCTCACATGCTAAGTGAGGGCTCTGCCACCGGAGCTAATTCCCCTGGCTGCAACCAGTTTTACTGCCCCATACACCACGGGTGGGCTACACGGGGCCAAATATCGGAAAAATCTCTTCCTCAAAAAGGATCAGCAGATTTGCATATCTTCTGCGGGAGGGATGCTGGGGGGAGCACAGTCTAGATGTAGCCTGGGTCAAGGCATGGGGGAGAAGGGGAAAGCATGTCCCATGCAGAGGGGTGGAGCCGTATGAGCCTGTATGCAGATGTTGGGATGACCAGAGCCCTGTGGGAGTGTGCTGGTGAGCAGGGCCCAGATGTGGTGAGTGGGGTTGGGCTGGGGCATCGAGGCGGTGTCAGGGTGTGTGTGGGCAGGAGGGATACAGTGGAGACATGGTCACGTGGAGCTGTGAGACTGAGCCCACCCTGAGGTGAGAGTGTTTGGGCGCTTGGGGGCAGGTGGTGGTTGTGCCACGGTGTCTTGTACTTACCTGGAAGGGGAAATGCTGTGGTTATGAAGGCGGGTTTCCCAGGGTGAGGTTCATCCATTGCACTTTGGGAGGGCTGACTTCTGCAATTTCCCCAAACATGAAGAACTTGGTTGTGCAATTTGTGATAGTGGGGGATTGCATTTGTGTTTTTCCCTTGTGCTCCCTGTAAAAGAAAGCAAATAGAGGTGTTCTCTGCCTGAACATATATTGCTGCTGTTTCTGCAGCTACTTTACAGCATTTGTATGTTCTGTCTGCTTTACTATCACTATTTCGCTGTGTCTACAGTGGCGCTATCTTGTGCAAAAGCAGCTGCTCTTGAGCAAAAACTTGCTGCCTGTCTACACTGCCGCGTGTTCTTGCGCAAGTAAACTGACGTTCTAATGTATAAAATCAGGGCTTCTTGTACAAGAACTTTGATGTACCTGCTCAGGAAGAAGCCCTTTTGCACAAGAGCTCTTCCAGAAGAGGCCAGTGTAGACAGACAACATGAATTTCTTGCGCAAGAAGCCCCTATGGTTAAAATGGCCATCAGAGCTTTCTTGCGCAAGACAGCGTCTACACTGGCATGGATGCTCTTGCGCAAAAGCACATGCCAGTGTAGACGCTCTCTTCTGGAAGAGTTTTTGGAGAAGAACTCTTCCGCTAAAGAGTTTTTGCGTGAGAATGCGCCAGTGTAGACGTAGCCAAATTTCTGTTTGTAGCAACACTCTGCCCCTACTGCCTTTCTCTAACTCATTTGGAGACTACACAGACTCCTTATCTGTGCTTCTAGTTGAGTCCGCAGGGTCTGGTGTCCACTTCAGGGGGTAGGTAAAGACCCTGCAAATAAAACATTAAGGCTACGTCTACATTGGCAAGATTTTGCACAAATATTCTTTAACGCAAGAGTTTTTGTGTTAGAGTATTTGCGCAAGAGAGCATCTACACTGGCATGTGCTTTTGCGCAAGAGCATCTATGTCAGTGTAGACGCTCTCTTGCGCAAGAAAGCTCTGATGGCCATTTTAACCATAGGGCTTTCTTGCGCAAGAAATTCATGTTACCTTTCTACACTGGCCTCTTGCACAAGAACAGTTGCGCAAGAGGGTTTATTCCTGAGCGGGAGCATCATAGTTCTTGCACAAGAAGCCCTGATTTCACACATTAGAACGTCAGTGTTCTTGCGCAAGATCTTCCTGCCAGTGTAGACAGGCAGAAAGTTTTTGCGCAAAATCGGCCGCTTTTGCGCAAAATCATGCCAATGTAGACACAGCCTAAGGGTACGTCTACACTGTACACCAGTCTCTGTAAGAGCCATATTACTGCAGCAACAGGGTACCTCCCTGAAACCCATTGCTTATGGGTCTAGAAACTTGTCCCCTGTGGAGGAACAGTATTCTCACTGTGAAAAAGAGGAGCTCGCCTTAGTGCAGCAGTCGGGGGACTGTGCCCACAGCACCAGTGGTTGTGGGTCTCCTGCTGCGGCTGCCGGAGCTGGCCGAACAGCCTCTGCCCGCGCTACTGTCCCCCAACTAACCACGCCCTCTGCGGCA
>CM064345.1:26556699-26572982 GCA_032595735.1 Pelochelys cantorii | reverse complement strand
GCTGGGGCAGAAAGCTGCTGGGACTCAGCCTCCCTTTGCCTGGCAGTGACAGGAGCGGTGGAGACAGGCACCATTGGGCAGAGTTGCTCAGGTGGGGAAGTGGCTGCCACACCTGTGAGAGGCAGCAGCTCTCTCCACATGATCCCCAGCCAGCTCCTGGGGGGCGGGGCATTGGTGGCTCTCTTGCTGGCCTAACACAACAGCCCAGGCCTGTTGCCCCTCCCCACAAAGCTGATTGGCTGGCAGAGTGTGCCACTCAAAGGCACAGTCACTTGGCTTGCTGGTGTGCACTGAGTGACTGAGCAGATCAGTGGGAGGGACCTGATGGCATCATAGCTGTAGGGCAGGTCACCCCCATGACCCCTGAGCTCAGCTCAGGCTGGAGGCAGCCAGAGCCCCACAGGACCCAGGGACAGAAAGGTGCAGGGACTTTCTTTTCCTCACCCCAGTTTTCACTTGCAAGCTCATCTCCCTGTGGGGCACAGACTTGTAGCTCCTGGTGGCCAGCCCCTTGCTTCTTCCATTGTGCTGGACCCCTTTGCCCACACACAAGGGGTGCGTCTAGACTGGCAAGATTTTGCACAAAAGCAGCCGCTTTTGCGTAAAAACTTGCCGCCTGTCTACACTGGCCGCGAGAATTTGCGCAAGAACACTGACTTTGTAATGTACAAAATCAGTGCTTCTTGCACAAATACTTTGATGCTCCCGCTCAGGCATAAGCCCTCTTGCGCAAGAATACTTGTGCAAGAGGACCAGTGTAGAGAGAACATAAGAACATAAGAACATAAGAATGGCCATACTGGGTCAGACCAAAGGTCCATCGAGCCCAGCATCCCATCTGCCGACAGTGCCCAATGCCAGGTGCCCCAGAGAAGGAGAACAGAAGACAATGATCAAGTGATTTATCTCCTGCCATCCATTTCCTGCCCTTGTTATGAAGGCTAGGGCACCATACTTTATCCCTGGCTAATAGCCATTTATGGACCTAACCTGCAAAAATTTATCAAGCTCTTTTTTAAACCCTAATAGAGTCCTGGCCTTCACAGCCTCCTCGGGCAAGGAGTTCCACAGGTTGACTGTGCGCTGTGTGAAGAAAAAATTCCTTTTATTAGTTTTGAACCTACTACCCATCAATTTCATTTGGTGTCCCCTAGTTCATGTATTATGGGAAAAGGTAAATAATTTTTCTATAATCACTTTCTCCACACCATTCATGATTTTATATACCTCTATCATATCGCCCCTCAATCGCCTTTTTTCCAAACTGAAAAGTCCCAGTCTCTCTAGCCTCTCCCCATATGGGACCCTTTCCAAGCCCCTAATCATCTTAGTCGCCCTTTTCTGAACCTTTTCTAATGCCAATATATCTTTTTTGAGAGGAACGTTAATTTCTTGCGCAAGAAAGCCCGATGGCTAAAATGGCCATCGGAGCTTTCTTGCGCAAGAGAGCGTCTATTCTGGGCACGGATGCTTTTGAGCAAAAGCAAATCTTTTGCGCAAAGACACATGCCAGTGTAGACGCTCTCTTGCGCAAATACTTTTAATGGAAAAACCCTTCTGTTAAAAGTATTTGTGAAAAATCATGCCAGTCTAGACACAGCCAAGGGGTTGCATCTTCTGTAAAGAGCTGCTCAGGCAGCTATAGTGACTCTGGAGGGGATTTAAACCCACAATCTTTGAAGAACTGGCCTGGCTCACACTGACCAACACAGCTGAGAAGTCCAACATGCTGTCTGTTGCACCACAGAGCCCTAAATGTTGATGGTTTGACATCTCCTCTCTCTGTTTTGCAGCATGGCAATTGCTGGAGGAGAAGAGCTGGCCCAGAGCCTGGGTTGGGGGGGAATTGAACTTGGTCCAATTCCCCTTATCCCCTCATACACCCCAATCCTGCCTCCTGCACCCCCACATCTGCAGTCCCATCTTAACTCCTGCACCCTAGGGCCCCCCCCCCATACTTTGCTCTGAGGCCTCCATGCACCACCCCACACCTCTCCAGGGAACTGCAGCCCCTTGCACCAGGCAGCTCCTCCCAGCATTCAGGAGGCACCAGGCCGAGAAGACCCCATCTCACTGACACTGGGGAGGGGCCTCACTGCTAGTCACTGTTCCCGTTCCATGAGCAGAGCGAGTTTTGTCCTGGGCACCAATGTTGAGGTGGTGGGGACCTGTGTGTGTGTGAGCCCCCTGGCACCCATCAGCTCCTGCTGGGAAGGGGTAGGAGGACCCCTGGTCCTATATTTCCTGCTGGGGAGAAGGGGAGGTATCCCAGGCCCTATAGCTCCTGCCAGTGGGGACCCTGACCCCTTGTCTCCTGACACAGTTTCAGTTTTCCCCTGGCACGATGCTCCAGACATGAGGGATGCCAACACACTGGCCCGGACTGGGCCAGCAGTGATGGTTTTTATGCATGCTGGGAAATGCCCCAGCTTGAACAGCCCCGCACCCACAGCGCTTCTCCCCCGCACAGAGCTGCCGCCTCTCCTGGAGGTGGATGAACTGCAGGTGTGGGACAGCTCCCTGCCAGCAGGGACAGCAGCCAAGGCACCAAATATCTCTGTGTCTGCAGCCAGTGTTGGGAGCTGGTCAGGGCTTTTGTGTAACACACATCTCAGGTAGGACGGACCCTCACTGAGCCCAGACTATGACTGGTCCTAGCCAGGAATGTGTCCCAGGGCTGGTTTTGTGACACTCTAATGCCGTGTCTAACTAGGCGTAAGATTGACGCTGCCGTGGTTGATGTTCCGGGCTCAAGGGAAGACCGGCTGATCGGAACTGAGCCGTTCAGAGTCTTGTAAAGGTGAACAGCAACTTCTCTGGATATTTCCTGAGTTTTATATGAGGGTTTATCAGAAGGGATGTTGTGGGTTCTGAAACAAGGTGGGTGGGGCAGGAGAGCAGCTGGCACTCAGGGGAATTAGCTCAAGTGTCAGAGCTCTTCCTTTACATGAAACAGGCAGTAGGATCAATATCCACATTTTCCAATGACAGAGGTGTGCTTCTTCCTGTGTTGCACACCCAGAGCCAGCCAGGGGGCTAAGTGCTTCTCAGGGCTTCTTCTCTCTTTCAGAAAGGCAGCAGGCTGGTTTCTGTACTGCACTGTGGGTGTTGCATTTGCCTCACAAGCAACAGCTCCCTTGCTAAAAGCCAGACAGGAAAAGTGCAGCCTGTAAAATGCAGAAGAGGGGATTCACCTGCATGGGGAGGGCACGAACAGAGGAGTGCTTAGCACAGCTGGACACAGAAAAATCCCAAGCTGTGGTTCTGCAGTCACTGGTTTCTCCTCTTCTGTTTCTTTTCAATTCACTCCAAGCTGTCTCCCAGCTGTAGGTGAGGCTGAGTGTGTGTGAAACCAGCTGCGCTTTGGATGATTCTGTTAATTGTTTTAAAAGCCTCACGCACCTCTTCTGCCTGGGGAGGTGTCTGTAATAGATGCCTAGTGTGACATCACCGTTGGGTTTTACCCCTTGTAACCTCACCCAGAGACTCCCGACAAGTCTGTCTCCTATGTCCATCTCCGCTTCAGGCCAAGTGTGTGCATGTTGCATATCTAAAGAAACTCCTCCTCCCTTTTTCCATGTCAATCCTTCCCAAGCAAGCTGTACCCTTCTGTGCCAATACTCCAGTCGTGTGTATTATCGCACCAAGTCCCTGTGATACCAACTTCTTCCTGTTTATTACCCATCATTCCTGTGTGTCTATACCAGCATCTAAGACACAGATTAGATTTTGTTTCCCAGTGGTCCCTCGTCCCTCCTATATCTTTCCTGTTACAGCCTGCGCTCTCTCCCATTTCTGGCCCATCTCCCAGGTTTCCATTTTATTCACTTACCAGTGGGCTTTGGGCACCTGCCCCCATCAAACCTAGTTTAAAGCCTCCTCACTAGGTTAGCCAGTCTGCATCCAAATACTCTTCCCCTTCCTAGACAAGTGAACCGCATCCCTGCTGAGCAGCCCTTCCTGCAACAGCATCCCATGGTCAAGGAAGCCAAAGCCCCCTGCCCATGGAGCTGTAGCTTTCTGTGCCCAGGGAGCCAGACACTGCCAGGGCTGAAAGGCAGGAGGGAAATGGGGAATGGCTGCACTTTGGGATTCAAAGGTGTTGTCTGGGACCTCGAAGAAGAATTGTAAAGAGACTTTGATGGTAGGCAGCATGGTTTCGTTGGCTAAAGCACCTGCTCTATAAACAGAAAATCATGGGTTCAACTCCTACTAGTGCATTGTTTCCGTCTTTACCTACATTTTCCTATGTCCTTGTGGGACACAGAAGAGGGCTCCCCTGGCCACCCATGGAACTGCTGGTTCAGGAAAAGGCTGATTGGAGAGGCATGTTGGAAAGAAGGAAATGAGAATCCTGGAGCGGGTGCAGAGGCTGCTGTGACTGGCACAGGCAAGGCAGGGCTCTGACTGCAATTGCTGGGACAGGAGAGCCAGCGCCACATGCCCTTGTGATTCCCTGGGGGTGTCAGTGCCCAGAGATCCTGCCAGTGCAACCTCTGCTGCTCCTGCAGCCATGGAGAGTGACTCTCCTCCCCTCTCCCTTGGGATGGGCAATGGCAACACATGGAGCAGCTGGGAGAAAAGTCCCAGAGAGCGGCCCCATGGCTAAGATGACCAAGGCACCTGCCAGGTGCAGCGGAGGTGAGGGAGGCAGCCTCCAGTTGTCTCTGGCCAATGTGTCCTCTCTTCCGTCAGTACGTAGCTGGAGCTGGCTTCCTTCAGTCGAACTTGGCAGTGTCCCAACAGCGGGAAGCCAAAGGAAGCAAAGAGGAGAAGTGCTGGAAGCTGGTGGGGGAGCCCTCTGGGTTTGATCTAGTGAGTCTTAGTTGGACTTGCTAAGTTGAACTCCAAAAGATTAATTGCAGCCATTCCTCCACCTCCACTCATGTTTTCAGTCCCATGTCAGAGCAGCTCCCTCCGCCCCCCCCCCCATGCAATACAAACTAGGCCATTCCTCCCCCGTTGGCTGTGGTTCTTGCTCTTCTGCACAGCACAGCCCACGGAGACCAAGGACCTGCCAATGGACATTCAGATCACAGCCTTTCTTCATTGATGGAAACAGAAACAAGACACTCAGCAGGTTTGAACTGGTTTCAGCTGAGAGATAGGTCTGACCGGTTTATGTGCATTGGCACAGGAAAATGCTAAGGATTTGTATTAATGTAAAGACCCCAACAATAGAAATCCAAGCAGTGATGGAACTAGAAAGGCATTTGGATTTGAACCAAGGACCACTCAATCTGTAGTCAAACACTCTACCACTGAACTGCACCTCTATGCTGAAAAAGTGCCTGCATCCAGTGTTGGGAACTGGGCAGGGAACAAGAGGCTTTTGTACAACACACATCTCAGGTGGGATGGACCCTCACTGACCCCAGAGTGTGACTGGTCCTAACAAGAAATTTGTCCTGAAAGCAGCAGAGCTGGGGCAGGACAGAGAGTCCTGAGCAAGGAAGGAGCTGGAGAGAAGCCAGGAGAGCAGAGGCCAGTCTGAGACCTGAGAACCACAGGTGCCCCCCTCTCACCCCTCTTCCCTTCCAAAGGACCAGCTGTGGGTCCCATGGTGTAAGGAGCAGCATGTGGGACTCTGAATTCTGCAGTCTAGGTCCCAAGCTCAGTGGGAGCTGCTGGGGTTGGGCTGGTTGCTGCAAAACCCTCCCAGTTCATATGCTTTGGCTTCCTTGTCCTCAGGCTCACCAAGGGAAGTTTTGTTTCTCTGCGGGGCATCTGACAACCACTGGAGCTCTGTCTGCAGACAGGTGGGAGGGGCCTGATGCCATCACATCTGCAGGGCAGGTCACCCACCTGGCCCCTGAGCTCAGCCCGTGCTGGAGGCAGCCAGACAGCGTGAGCAGGTCGGATGGGGGCGGGGGGGATTTGTGTATTTGGGGAAGGGTCCTGAGTCCTGGCTCCCAGCCACATTCCTTGGTACAAAGACCAATGGTCCCTACACAAAGTGCATTGTGGGAATAAAAGTTGGGGCAGCAGGAAAGGGGCTGGCCCCTCAGCATGAGAGAACAGGTGGGAGAAGATGGGAGTGAATCCTGCTACCTCTCCTGTGCAAAGGCAGCACTTTTCCAATGAAGCTAACTGAGCTCCACCTGCAACCTATCTCCAGTGCTCCTACCACTCCTCCTGGCCCAGGTGGTATCCTCGTGCCGAGGATACTTCTCCGGGGGAGGGAGCTCCAGCTGTTAGGAAGAAGCAGGTTTTAGTAGTGGGGGATTCGATCATTAGAAATATAGATAGTTGGGTTTGTGATGACCGGGAGAACCGTATGGTTACTTGCCTGCCTGGTGCGAAGGTTGCGGATCTCTCGAGGCATCTAGACAGACTTATGGGCAGTGCTGGGGAGGAGCCGGTCGTCGTGGTACATGTTGGTACCAATGACATAGGGAAGGGTAGAAGAGATGTTCTGGAGGCCAAATTTAGGTTACTAGGAAAGAGACTGAAATCCAGAACATCTTTGGTGGCATTCTCTGAAATGCTTCCAGTTCCACGCGCAGGGCCAGATAGACAGGCAGAACTTCAGAGTCTCAATGCGTGGATGAGACGATGGTGCAGGGAAGAGGGGTTTAGATTTATTAGGAACTGGGGACACTTTTGGGGTAGGGGGAGCCTATACAGGAATGATGGGCTCCACCTAAATCAAGGTGGATCCAGACTGCTGGCATTAAACATTAAAAAGATCGTAGAGCAGTTTTTAAACTAAGAGGTGGGGGAAAGCTGATTGGTGCGGGGGAGCACCTGGATCGGACGGAGACTTCTCTTACACAAGGCTCCATAGGTAGGGATTCCCTAGAAGTTAGTCAGATAGGGAATGTGGGAAATAATATATGGGCAAGATCAGATGTGAAACAATCGTGCATAAAAAAATCCAATGTGTCTGTGAAAGGCGGACATATAAATAGTGGTAGTTTTCTAACATGCTTTTACACTAATGCTAGGAGTCTGTCTAATAAGATGGGTGAACTGGAGTACCTCATATCAAAGGAGGAAGTTGACATAATAGGCATCTCAGAAACATGGTGGAATGAGGACAATCAGTGGGACACTATCATACCGGGATATAAATTATATCGGAAAGACAGAACAGGTCGTGCGGGTGGCGGAGTGGTACTATATGTGAAGGATAATATAGAATCAAATGAAGTAAAAATCCTAAAGGAATCAAAATGTTCCATAGAATCATTATGGATAACAATTCATTCCTCTAATATGAATATGGCATTAGGAATATATTACCGACCACCTAACCAGGACAGTGATAGTGATGCTGAAATGATAAGGGAGATTAGAGAAGCTACCAAAATAAAAAACATAGTGATAATAGGAGATTTCAATTATCCCCATATTGATTGGGTGCATGTCACCTCAGGACGGGATTCAGAGATTAAATTTCTTGATGCCTTAAATGACTGCTTCTTGGAGCAGCTAGTACAGGAACCCACAAGGGGAGAGTCGATTCTCAACCTAGTCTTGACTGGAACGCAGGATCTGGTCCAAGAGGTAACTGTTACTGGACCGCTTGGAAATAGTGACCACAATATAATAACTTTTAATATTCCTGTGTTGGGAAGAACACCGCAGCGGTCAAACACTCTGGCATTTAATTTCAAAAAGGGGAATTACACTAAAATGAGGAAGCTAGTTAAACAGAAACTAAAAGGGAGAGTAATTAAACTAAAATCCCTGGAAGCTGCATGGGAACTGTTTAAAGACACCATACTAGAGGCCCAACTTAAATGTATACCCCAAATAAAAAAACACAGTAAGAGACCTAACAAAGAACCACCATGGCTAAACAGCCATGTTAAAAAGGCAGTGAGAGAGAAAAGGGCAGCTTTTAAAAAGTGGAAGTCAAATCCTAGTGAGGAAAATAGAAAGGAACATAAACACTCCCAAATTAAGTGTCATAATGTAGTAAGAAAAGCCAAAAAAGAGTTTGAGGAACAGCTAGCCAAAAATTCAAAAAATGATAGTAAAATGTTTTTTAAATACATTAGAAGCAGGAAGCCCGCTAAAAAAGAAGTGGGGCCCTTGGATGATAAAGATATAAAAGGAGCGATCAAGGAAGACAGTGCCATTGCGGAGCGATTAAATGATTTCTTTGCTTCAGTCTTCACGGCTGAGGATGTTACAGAGGTTCCTAAATCTGAGCCAGCCTTTTTAGGTGATAAATCTGAGGAACTCACTCAGATTGAAGTGACATTAGAGGAGGTTATGGAATTAATTGATAAGCTGAATAGTAACAAGTCTCCGGGACCAGACGGCATTCACCCAAGGGTTCTGAAAGAACTCAAATGTGAAATTGCGGAGTTATTAACAGTGGTTTGTAACCTATCCTTTAAATCCACTTTGGTACCAAATGACTGGAAGATGGCCAATATAACACCAATATTTAAAAAAGGCTCTAGAGGAGATCCTGGCAATTATAGACCGATAAGTTTAACATCAGTACCAGGCAAATTAGTAGAAACACTAGTAAAGAGTAAAATTGCAAGGCACATAGAAGAGCACGAATTGTTGGGCAAAAGTCAGCATGGTTTCTGCAGAGGGAAGTCGTGTCTAACTAATCTGTTAGAATTCTTTGAAGGGGTTAATAAACATGCGGCAAGGGGCACCCAGTGGATATAATATACCTAGATTTCCAGAAAGCCTTTGACACGGTCCCACACCAAAGGCTTTTACGTAAATTAGGTGGTCATGGGATAGGAGGAAAGGTCCTTTCATGGATCAAGAATTGGTTAAAAGACAGAAAACAAAGGGTGGGAATAAATGGTAAATTTTCACAATGGAGGAGGGTAACTAGTGGTGTTCCCCAGGGGTCAGTACTGGGACCTATCCTGTTCAACTTGTTCATCAATGATCTAGAAAATGAGGTAAGCAGTGAGGTGGTCAAGTTTGCAGATGACACAAAGTTGTTCAGGACAGTCAAAAGCAAAAGGGATTGTGAAGAACTACAAAAAGATCTCAGCAAACTGAGTGATTGGGCAGCAAAATGGCAAATGAAATTTAATGTGGGTAAGTGTAAGGTAATGCATGTTGGAAAAAATAACCCAAATTACACGTACTACATGATGGGGTCAAATTTAGCTACGACAGATCAGGAAAGGGATCTTGGAGTTATAGTGGATAGTTCTATGAAGACATCCACGCAGTGTGCAGCGGCAGTTAGTAAGGCAAATAGGATGTTAGGAATTATTTAAAAAGGGATAGATAATAAGACAAAAGATATCATACTTCCCCTATATAAAACTATGGTACGCCCACATCTCGAGTACTGCGTGCAGATGTGGTCTCCTCACCTCAAAAAAGATATATTGGCATTAGAAAAGGTTCAGAAAAGGGCGACTAAGATGATTAGGGGCTTGGAAAAGGTCCCATATGGGGAGAGGCTAGAGAGACTGGGACTTTTCAGTTTGGAAAAAAGGCGATTGAGGGGCGATATGATAGAGGTATATAAAATCATGAATGGTGTGGAGAAAGTGATTATAGAAAAATTATTTACCTTTCCCATAATACAAGAACTAGGGGACACCAAATGAAATTGATGGGTAGTAGGTTCAAAACTAATAAAAGGAATTTTTTCTTCACACAGCGCACAGTCAACCTGTGGAACTCCTTGCCCGAGGAGGCTGTGAAGGCCAGGACTCTATTAGGGTTTAAAAAAGAGCTTGATAAATTTTTGCAGGTTAGGTCCATAAATGGCTATTAGCCAGGGATAAAGTATGGTGCCCTAGCCTTCATAACAAGGGCAGGAGATGGATGGCAGGAGATAAATCACTTGATCATTGTCTTCTGTTCTCCTTCTCTGGGGCACCTGGCATTGGCCACCGTCGGCAGATGGGATGCTGGGCTCGATGGACCTTTGGTCTGACCCAGTATGGCCATTCTTATGTTCTTATGTTAGCTCCTGGCTGGATTTAGGCAATCATTTCAGGGAGGCAGACTACCAAAGGAGCAAGGAGGGGAGTGACATGGTTTAGTCCCTGGTTAACCTCCAGGACCATGTTTACATAGGGGCCATACTGGGGCATTGGCATAAGAACCTGCAGGTTCAATGAGACCTCGCTGCTCCAGGAATTCTATGGCAGTGGGAAGGTCCTGGACAGCAGCCCAAGGGATAGGATATTGTCTGACTGCAGGAGAGGTCCCCCTCCCTCGATTCTCACTGAGAAAGGATAATACCGGTTGCGACCGGACTCTTCCCAAACTACAAAAAATGAAAGGGTAATGTTCAAAGGGTAACGCTGTGGCTGACCTCTAAACCACTAATGTAGAACCATTCCAGACCCCTATTAATTATTTACATATCCCAACACCTCCCTCTTCCTCATGGTGCTGGGGGCTATTTAAGCCACCCTCTCGGCCCTGAGTTTTAGTGAGGGGCCAGCAGTCTCCTGACACACACTAAAACAGCAACACCATTGGCTGTAGCAACTCTTACATGGCAGAGCCCCATCAGTCATGTCAAATTGGGATGGGCTCAGATCAGATCATCAAGCATCCCAATAATCAGGAGAATGGGGAATTGGGAGGCTGCTGCACCATCTACTGGCCATAGGATCATCTGTTTCTGGCCCTGTGTGCGCTGGTTGGGGAGGTTCACATGGGATACTGCACAATGGAAGGGGAAGAACAGGGCTCTACTCCATGCACACCCCTGTATCTGTACTGACTCCAGGTGGTAGGACACCTCCTATTATTCAGTGCTACCAGTAATACCCTCACATGGCTCCTCACAGCTCCCCTGCTTCCCCCATGATGGGGGAGGCAGGAGAGGATGGTTACACCCAACTGACAGAGGGAGGGACAAAGGCTGAGAAAGGTAAAGGGTCTTGTTTGACATCACACAGCCAGTCTGGGACAATGCTGGGAACAGGACCCAGAAGCCCTGATTTTGAAACTCACTCTCAATCAGGAGTTTCACACCATGACTGATCAGAATAAAGTTACCTCCAATGAGCTACAGACCACAGCCCTGCCTAAGGATTGCTCAGCCAGTCATTTAGAAGAACTAGAACAGGGGTCAGCAACCGTTCCCAAGGGGTGTGCAAAGATTTAACCCTCCTGCCCTGAGCTGTGCCACTCTCCTGGGAGAGGGGGAGGAGCTCTCTCCACTGTATGCCTTGTGGACAACATGGGTGGATGCAAACATTTCCATGGACTACCAGTTGCTAATGGACACTTACCATTAATTATACTTACCATTAATTACACAGCTGTGGCTTGCGAACAGGAATTGCTAACAGGGAGTTTGGAGAGGGAGTTCTCCAGGTGAAAGAGGAGTAAAAACGGGACCCTTGTGGTAAGTGGCTGTCTGGAGTGTGTGTTTGTGTGTGGGGGAGTTATTTGCTGTGTGCTGAGCTTGTGTTTATCTGTTTGGTTGGTTGGTTTGATTGTTTGATTGCTTGAAGGAGCTTCTAAAAGGTTTGAAATCTAGAAGCCTCTGTTAATTGGCTAAGCCTCAGTCAGGGGGAGGGGCTACCAGAGCTATATAAGCCTGTGACTCAGCGACCAGGGAGCTTGCGAACAGGAATTGCTAACAGGGAGTTTGGAGAGGGAGGTTAGAGGGGGAGGTTAGAGGGCACTAGTGACTTCTGGCCTTCTTTAAAACATAACTCTTATCGTAATCTATATTCCAGAGGTTTAAAAAGAATCCCAGTTTATACTTAAACTTGTTCATTAGAAAAATGGAGACAGAAGCCCAGCAGCAGAGTGGGGGCTATCCTGTTTATTGCGTCGAGTGTAACATGTATGATTACCTGCCCTGTGGGCGGGTGGCGTATGTGTGCACCCGTTGCAAGGAGCTCCGGACCCTCAGAGACCGAGTTCGGGCTTTGGAGGCCAGGGTGGCTGAACTGGAGGAGCTAAGGGAGGTAGAGAGATTTGTGGATGAGACTTTCTGGGACACTGTAGTACTGTCCCACCTCCAGTCTGAGAGCCCCAGTGCTCTTAAGGAGGATGAAAGTCTCAAGGGAACAGAGCATTCAATGGGAGCAGAGGGAAACCATCCCGTAGTTGGGACCCTCCTCCCAGAGGATGTTGCGGTATCCTCTCGCACTGAGGATACCTCTGAGGGGGAGGGAAAGCCAGTTCGGAAGAGGCAGGTGTTAGTAGTGGGTGATTCGATCGTTAGAAACATAGATAGTTGGGTTTGTGATGACCGGGAGAACCGTATGGTCACTTGCCTGCCTGGTGCGAAGGTTGCGGATCTCTCGAGGCATCTAGATAGACTTATGTGTAGTGCTGGGGAGGAGCCGGTGGTCGTGGTACATGTAGGTACCAATGACGTAGGGAAGGGTAGGAGAGATGTCCTGGAGGCCAAATTTAGGCTGCTAGGAAAGAGACTGAAATCCAGGACCTCTATGGTGGCGTTCTCGGAAATGCTTCCGGTTCCACGCGCAGGGCCGGGTAGGCAGGCAGAGATTCAGAATCTCAATGCGTGGATGAGACGATGGTGTAGGGAAGAGGGGTTTGGATTTATTAGAAACTGGGGACACTTTTGGGAGAGGGGGAGCCTATACAGGAAGGATGGGCTCCACCTAAACCAGGGTGGAACCAGACTGCTGGCACTAAACATTAAAAAGGCCGTAGAGCAGTTTTTAAACTGAGAGATGGGGGAAAGCCGATTGGTGTGGAGATGCACGTAAATCGGAGGGAGACTACTCTTAGAGGAGAATCCATTGATAGAGATTCTCTAAGCTGTAGTCAGAAAGAGAGGAGGGGAGAGGGCAAACCATGGGCCAGAGCAGACAAACAACCGTGTACAAAGGAATCCAATGCATCAGGGAAGGGCAGACAAATAAGCAGTGGCAAATTTTTAAAGTGCGTCTACACAAATGCTAGGAGTCTGACTAATAAGATGGGTGAACTAGAGTACCTAGTATTAAATGAGGAGGTTGACATAATAGGCATCACTGAAACCTGGTGGAATGAGGAAAATCTGTGGGACACAATCATACCGGGATATAAAATATATCGAAAGGATAGAGCAGGCCGGGTGGGTGGCGGAGTGGCACTGTATGTGAAAGATAATGTAGAATCAAATGAAATAAAAATATTAAATGAATCAACATGTTCAATAGAATCGCTATGGATAGTAATTCCATGCTCCAAAAATAAGAAATTAGCAGTAGGGATATATTACCGACCACCTGACCAGGACAGGGATACTGACATTGAAATGCTGAGGGAGATTAGAGAGGCTACCAAAACAAAGAACTCTATAATAATGGGGGATTTTAATTACCCCCATATTGACTGGATACATGTCACCTCAGGAAGAGAAGCGGAGATAAAATTTCTCAATGGCTTAAATGACTGCTTCTTGGAGCAGCTAGTGCAGGAACCCACAAGGGGAGAGGCAATTCTCGATTTAGTCCTGAGTGGAGCGCAGGATCAGGTCCAGGAAATAACCGTTACAGGACCGCTTGGGAATAGTGACCATAATATAATAACATTCAACATTCCTGTGGTGGGAAGAACACCTCAGCAGACCAGCACCCTGGCATTTAATTTCAAAAAGGGGAATTACACAAAAATGAGGAGGTTAGTTAAACAGAAATTAAAAGGCACAGTGACTAGAGCCAAATCCCTGCAAGCTGCATGGAAACTTCTTAAAGACACCATAATAGAGGCCCAACTTAAATGTATACCCCAAATTAAAAAACATAGCAAGAGACCTAAAAAAGAGTCACCGTGGCTTAACCACCATGTAAAAGAAGCAGTGAGGGACAAAAAGGCATCTTTTAAGAAGTGGAAGTCCAATCCTAGTGAGATAAATAGAAAGGAACATAAACACTGTCAAATCGAGTGTAAAAATGTAATAAGAAAAGCAAAAAAAGATTTTGAGGAACAGCTAGCCAAAAACTCAAAAAGAAATAACAAAATGTTTTTTAAGTACATTAGAAGCAGGAAGCCTGCTAAAAAACCTGTGGGTCCCCTAGACGATCGAACTATAAAAGGCGCAATCAAGGACGATAAAGCCATTGCGGAGAAACTAAATGATTTCTTTGCTTCAGTCTTCACGGCTGAGGACGTTGGGGAGATTCCCAAATCTGCACCGTCCTTTGTGGGTAATGAATCTGAGGAACTGTCCCGGATTGAAGTGTCATTAGAGGAGGTTTTGGAACAAATAGAAAAACTTAATGTTAACAAATCTCCGGGACCGGATGGCATTCATCCAAGGGTTCTAAAAGAACTCAAATGGGAAATTGCTGAACTATTATCTGTGGTTTGTAACCTATCCCTTAAATCGGCTTCCGTACCTAATGACTGGAAGGTAGCCAACGTGACACCAATATTTAAAAAGGGCTCTAGAGGCGATCCGGGCAATTACAGACCGGTAAGTCTAACTTCAGTACCGGGCAAATTAGTCGAAACAATAGTAAAGAATAAAATTGTGAAGCATGTAGAAGAACATAATTTGTTGGACAAAAGTCAACATGGGTTTTGTAAAGGGAAATCCTGTCTTACTAATCTATTAGAGTTCTTTGAAGGGGTTAACAAACATGCGGACAAGGGGGATCCAGTAGATATAGTATACTTAGATTTCCAGAAAGCCTTTGACAAGGTCCCTCACCAAAGGCTCTTGTGTAAATTACATGGCCATGGGATAAGAGGGAAGGTCCTTTCTTGGATTGAGAACTGGTTAAAAGACAGGAAACAAAGGGTAGGAATAAATGGTAAATTTTCAGAGTGGAGAGGGGTAACTAGTGGTGTCCCCCAAGGGTCAGTCCTAGGACCAATCCTGTTCAACTTATTCATAAATGATCTGGAGAAAGGGGTAAGCAGTGAGGTGGTAAAGTTTGCGGATGATACCAAACTGTTTAGGATAGTCAAGACAGAAGCAGACTGTAAGGGACTCCAAGAAGATCTCACCAAACTGAGTGATTGGGCAACAAAATGGCAAATGAAATTTAATGTGGATAAGTGTAAAGTAATGCACATTGGGAAAAATAACCCCAACTATACGTACAGTATGATGGGGGCTAATTTGGCTACGACAAATCAGGAAAGAGATCTTGGAGTTATCGTGGACAGTTCTCTGAAAACTTCCACACAGTGTGCAGCGGCGGTCAAAAAGGCAAATAGGATGCTAGGTATTATTAAGAAAGGGATAGAAAATAAGACCCGGAATATCTTACTGCCCCTGTATAAAACTATGGTACGCCCACATCTTGAATACTGTGTACAGATGTGGTCTCCTCACCTCAAAAAAGATATTTTGGCCTTGGAAAGGGTTCAGAAAAGGGCAACTAAATTGATTAGGGGTTTCGAACGGGTCCCATATGAGGAGAGGTTAAAGCGACTGGGACTTTTCAGTTTAGAAAAGAGGAGACTGAGGGGGGATATGATAGAGGTGTATAAAATCATGAGTGGTATGGAGAGGGCCGATAAAGAAAAGTTATTTATTAGTTCCCTAAATAGAAGAACTAGAGGACACCAAATGAAATTAATGGGTAGCAGGTTTTAAACTAATAAAAGAAAGTTCTTCTTCACACAGCGTGTAGTCAGCATGTGGAACTCCTTGCCAGAGGAGGCTGTGAAGGCTAGGACTATAACAGAGTTTAAAGAGAAGCTAGATAATTTCATGGAGGTTAGGTCCATAAAAGGCTATTAGCCAGGGGATAAAATGGTGTCCTTGGCCTCTGTTTGACAGAGGCTGGAGAGGGATGGCAGGAGACAAAGCGCTTGATCATTGTCTTCGGTCCACCCCCTCTGGGGCACCTGGTGCTGGCCACTGTCGGCAGACAGGATACTGGGCTAGATGGACCTTTGGTCTGACCCGGTACGGCCGTTCTTATGTTCTTATGTTCTTATATAATTACACCTGAACCACCCTGCTAATGCTGCACCTGTGGAGATCAGTTTAATTTACATTATAAAACAGATTAAGCATTTTGATTCTCTTGTTACTTTGTCAAACTTCATTTTAAATAAACAAAAAGTTTCATTATTTTCTTTATTTAAGGCAGCAGTGGAGAATCATTTTTGGGTTAGGGGTCACTAACCCACAAAAAAAATCCATTGGGCACCACACAAGTGAGAAGCAAAGAAACTCCTCCAATCCCCCCAATCCTCACTGATGTGGCCCCAACTGAGAGACCTCAATCCTCTGCTGCCCCAGCCTCATTGGGTGAGGGGAAGCAAAGAGGGGAGGATTGAGGTGAAAAACTTCTGATAGATCAGATTTCCTTTTCTGGCATTCTAGAGCTAGTGGACCTTATGGACCTCCTTAGGCTCTGGGGTAGGGACAAAAATGAGGGTTACAGTGT
>CM064345.1:26494367-26556599 GCA_032595735.1 Pelochelys cantorii | reverse complement strand
TGCTATGGACAAGGAAAGAGAAACAAGCCCTGAGAGGTGAAGCAGCGGAAGGGAAGCAAGGAGCAGAGTGTCAGCTGCCAGCCGAGAGTCACAGGTGCCCCTCTGCCTCCTGGGACTGCCCCTCCCTGAGCCTCCAGCCCCCTGTCTCTCACCGTGTGCCCCCTTGGGGAGTCCACTCGCTCTCCCATTGCCTGGCGGTGACAGAAGCTGTGGAGACAGGCCCTAGGGGGCAGAGTTGCCCTTCTGGGAAAGTGCCTGCTACACAGGGGAGAGGCAGCGGCTCCCTCCACTTTGTCTCCTGCCAGCTCCCTGGGGGTGGGGCGTTGGCTGCTTCCTTGCTGACCTAACAAAAGAGCTCATTGCTCCGCCTCCATGAACTCCTCACAAAGCTGATTGGCTGGCAGAGAATGCCACTCAAGGGCACAATAGCTCAGCTGCTCCCTGAGTGACAGAGTAAACTGATGGGAGGTGTCGGTGGAGCAGGTCACCAGCCGGGCCCCTGAACTCAGCTCATGCGGGAGGCAGCCAGGCAGGAGTCAGAGCCGGGCAGGACCAGGGGACGGGAAAGAGGCGAGTCAGAGAACAGAGACAGGGCAGCAGTAAAGAACATCCACAAACCCAGCCTAAGTCCTTGGCTGGCTGCCATGCGAACCATGACTCCATCTGTAGCTAGCCCGCCATGCTTTCCCCGCCCAGCCCCACAGCTCCTTAATGAGCCCTGCCCAGCCAGGGGCTCAGGACTCTGCCCACGGAGCTGCCATGTCCTCTCCAGAGCCCTTAGGCTGGCACCAGGGAGGCCTGAGTCAAGACAGTGTCCAGCAGAACCCAGAAAAGGTGGAGGGAAGGGCTGGTACTTGCGGGTGGGGCCGGGGGCTGTTCTGAAAGGCTGCAGGCACCATTAGACCCTTTTGTCCTTCCCTGTCTCACCCCAGCACTGAGCAACACTCAGTGTCGGTCTGAGCATCCGTCCTGCTCTGGGACATGTCTCTGTGGCCAGAACCTGTCCAGGTGGCTCTAGCAGTGAGGCCTCTCCCTGGCAGCACTGAGCAATGAGAGCTGAGTGAAGGGGGAGGCAGGACCAGGGGGAGAAGGCTCCATGACTGTGTCAGAAGGAGTCTCTGCCCTGGCCAGTGGGGAATTGTTGCCTCTCCGAGGGGCCCAGACCTGATGGGTCATTTCCCCAGGTTACTGAGTGGAGGCTGGAGCCAGTTCTGTGTTGTCTCTTTCAACAACAAAACTGAACCAATGGATCTTGTTGCTGACTGTGCGCTGGGCGTGCCACAGAGCGTCCTGAAGGGCTGCCCACATGGGAGAGGAGAGGGGCAGTTTGAGTCACCCAGCTCTGCCCCTTCTCAAGGGCTTGTGAAAATGGCAGGTGCTGTCTTGGCAGTGAGGGAGAGGTGGGAAAGGAGCCCTGAGTTAACCTCTTGGGTCACAGCTGCTGTAACAATGAGATAAGATAAATGACTTAGCAGTTGTCACGTGGACACTGAGGCTGGTTTCCCCTGACTGGGAATTAAACCCAGGTTTTAGCAGTGAAAGTAGTGAATCCTAGCCACTAGACCATCAGGGACACGTGAACAGGGCTCTTTCCTGACCTACACTAGCCTTTCACAGGCTACATTATGTCCCCTTTGGTATGTGGGTCCATTCTCCATTGCCCAGAGGGGACAAGAACAGAAACCAAACAGAACATCACAGCAGCCAGACTGGGCCATGCCAGTTGTCCAACTAGCCCAGGATCCTGTCTCACAACAGCAGCCAATTCCATTGCACAGTGGGAATCCTCAGGACAGACAGTTGTTAAGTGATCCCTCCTGTTGCCCATTCCTAGCTTCTAGAATACACCAGCTAGGGACACCTGCCCTGTCCATCCTGGTTAAATGCCATTGATTGACCTTTCCTGCATTAAGTTATCCAGATCTGTTTTGGACCTTCTTGTAGATTTCACCTTCATAACATCCTCTGGCAAGGAGTTCCACTGGGTGCAAAAATGTTTCTGTTTCGTTTATTTTTAATTTGGCTACTTACCAGTTTCATTCTGTCACCCGGGATCTTGAGTTGGAGAAAAAAAATTCTTATTGCTTTCTGCACCCCTGTCATTATTACATGAAACTCTGTCCCATCACCCCTTAGTCTAGACTACATCTAGACTGTGCTCCCCCCAACATCCCCTCCTGCAGAAGAAATACAAATCTGCCGATCCTTTTTGAGGAAGAGATTTTTCCGATATTTGGCCCCGTGTAGCCCACCCATGGTGGGTGGGGCAGGAAAACTGCTCACAGCCAGGGGAATAACTTCTGGTGGCAGAGCCCTCACTTAGCACGTGAGAGGCAGTGGGATCAATAGCCACATTCCTCAATGTCTGTGGTGTTCTCGTTCCTTCTTCTCACAGGCAGAGACAGGGGGCTATGAGCATCCAGAGACCCTTCCCTCTTCCTCCCTGGTCTCTGAAAAAACCCACCTAGTGGGGCATGGAGCTGCTGGGCCTGGTGGAGTGTTGGGAGTGGGGCTAGTGCTCCCTTTGCACATGAGAGGTAGGAGGATTTGCTCCCATCTTCTCCTGCCTGCTCGCTGGTGCTGAGGGACCGGCCCCTTTCCTGCTGCCCCAACTCTTATTCCCACAATGCACTTTGTGCAGGGGCTGTTGGTCTTTGTGCCAAGGCGCATGGTTGGGAGCCAGGACTCAGGACCCTTCCCCAAATATACAACCCCCCTCCCCACCCAAACTCTCTGTTCAGCTCACACTGTCTGGCTGCCTCCAGCATGGGCTGAGCAGGTGACCTGCCCTACAGCTGTGAGAGCATCAGGCACCTGACTACAAGTCTGATCAGTCTGGGGACCAAGCTCCATTGGGGCTCAGACACCCAGCAAAGGAGTAAAACTGCCTGTGGCAAACCTCAGGACAAGGAATGTAAAACCCACACAGCACAAGGAGCTCGTAGCCACCAGCCCAGCCCCAACAGGTCTCACTGAGACTTGAACTCAGCGTGCAGAATTCAGACTCCTGAGTACTGCCCCTTACACCATGAGACCTAAATATAAAACTTCTAGTGGGGACCTGGGACACTCAGGTCTCAGGCTGGCCTCTGCTCTCCTGGCTTCCCACCAACAGCTTCATCTCTCAGGACTCTCTGGCTACGTCTACACGGCACATTTATTTTGGAATAAGCTATTCTTGAATAGTGATTCCAAAATAGCTTATTTCGAAATAGCACATCTACACTCCAGGGAAACCTCAGCATCAGTCCGAGTCAGGCTCCCCTAATGTAGACAAGCTACCTTGATTTAGAGCCCTGGGAGAAATAACTTAGAATGGACCTGGGGAGGGGCCATTTTGAAATAGCGGAAGTGGAGCATCTCCACACGCATTATTCTGAAATAGCTAATTTGGAACAGGCGTTATTCCTCGCAGAGTGAGGTTTGCAGAAGTTGGAATAAGCCATCTGTTACTTCAGATTATTTCACATGAACGGCCATTATTCCAAAATAACTTTTCTCTGTAGACATAACCTCTGTCGTGACCCAGCTCTGCTGCTTTCAGGACAAATTCCTTGTTAGGGTCCATCACAATCTGGGGTCAGTGAGGGTCCATCCCACCTGAGATGTGTGTTACACAAAAGCCTCTTGTTCGCTGCTCAGCTCCCAACACTGGCTACAGGCACTTATTGCACTTAGGTGTGTAGATCAGTGGCAGAGTGTTTGACTGCAGATCAAGTAATCTGCAGTTCAAATCCAAGTGCTTCCTAGGAAAAGCTTCCTTTAATAGAAACATTTACCTCTCCAATTCTATTGCATCCTGGATTTCCATTGTATGTGGACTCTTTAAATGAATACAAACCATTAACATTTTCTGGCACCAATACACATAAACCAGGCAAACTGATCTCTCAGCTGGAACCAGCTCAAACCCGCTGTGGGTCTGGTTTTTGTTTCCAGCAATTCAACAAGGTGTGATCTAGATGCCCCTTGGCACATCCTTGGTCTCTATGGGCTGTGCTGTGCAGAAGAACAAGAACCACACTCAGGTGGGGAGGAAGGGTGCCGTCAACCTTCTGGAGTTCGATTTAGTGAGTCCAACTATGACCAGAGAGCACCTGACTAGTGGCCAGAAGTCTGCTTTTGCTGCCTTTGGCTTCCTGCTGTGGGGAAATGGCCAAGCTCAACTAAAGGAAGCTGCCTCCAGCTACTCATGGAGGGATGGTGGGAAGAGCAGACACATTGGCCAGGCACCACTGGGGTCTGTCTCCCTCACCTCCCCCGTACCTGGCAGGTGCCTTGGCCAGCTTAGCCATGGGGCTGCCCTCTGGGACAGCAAACATGGACACAAGGCAGGATTCTCTCATTCTAGGACCATTCGTTGGTTTTTAACCGTTCTTGTGCAAAAAGCCTGCAGCATAGATACACAATGTGGAAAACCTCACACCAACAAGCCCCACCCCAGCAAGTCCCACTGAGATGTGAACTCAGCTTGCAGCATTGAGAGTTTTGAGTCCTACCCCTTATACCACGGGACCTACACAGCAAGGTGTGTGGGCACCTGGGATACTCAGCTCTAAGGCTGGTCTCTGCACTCCTGGCTTCCCTCCTGCTGCTTCATCTCTCTGGCTACATCTACACTGCACATTTATTTTGGAATAAGCTGTTCTTGAATAATTATTCCAAAATAGCTTATTTCGAACTAGCACGTCTACATGGAAGGGAAGCCTCAGAATAGTCTGAGGCAGGCTCCCCAGTGTAGACGAGCTACCTTGATTTAGAGCCCCAGGAAGAATAACTTAGAATGTCCCCGGGGAGGGGCTAGTTCAAACTAGCAGCAGTGGCGCATCTACACAGGCCTTATTTTAAAATAGCTAATTTGGAATAGGTGTTATTCTTCATACAATGAGGTTTGCAGAAGTCGGAATAAGCCGTCTGTTATTTCAGAATAACACGAATGCTGTGTACACTCTTGCATTGTTATTGTGGAATAACGGTCATTGTTCCAAAAGAACTTTTGTGTGTCAACAGAACCTGCGCAGCCCAAGAAATGTGATTGGCAGCTTGTCCACACAATCTTTTTCTCAATTGCACTGCAGGGCTCTGAAGACATGGACCCCAAGGAAACCACCTTGGTTGCCTTCTGCTAAGGCCAGGCTGTAGGGAAGAGAATTGCTCCTTCAAGCTGGAGTTGAACCAGCAACCTAAGGACCACTTGCCAAGCACACACTACAGTCCTCTGCTCTACCAGCTGAGCTATCAAAGGATGCTTGAATAATAGGCCTTTGTCCAGGTTGTCCCTTCTGCAAGTCTCAGGGCAACTGCTCCCCCAAGAACATGGCTTTGCTGATGAGGGCAGAAGTGCGCATGGGTTGTCACAGGTACTTCACGTGCAGACAGACCCCTTGAGTGAAACCTGAGCTAGATCCATCCATGTCCCGGCAAAAGGAAGAAAGTTGGGTTCTTCTCATGTGTCTTCTTTGTTCCAAGGTCTCTAGGGGTGCGGTAGGAACAGGTCCACAAAAAAACAAACCACTTGAATGAACCTTGGTCTAGAAACAGCCCTGAGGGCTTCCTTCTATCTTTGGCCTGGAAAGGTCATCTGTAACAATATGGTTTCTCTGTAACCCTCTTGGCAGGCCTGTAGCTATTCAGTAGGTCGAAACTAAACCCTTCTTCTGCAGCCAGACTGAAGAGCAGCACGAATTAGCTATAAAGCCCAAACTCACATGCTCACATTCAAGCTATATGACACTGAAATAGTGTCACACTAGGCTGTGAGAAGGGGATCCTGTCCTAATGGCACCCACTGTTACCAGCTAAGAAACAGATCTCAAGATGGGTAGAGAAAACTTAGTTAAACACCATTTTGACTGGCAAGAAACTGCTTACCAATCGTTGTGGTTGTGCAATCGGCATTCTATGATTATCGTCCTCCCTTTCCTATTGTTTGTCTGTGTGATCGTTGTCTGGTTAGGATCTGTTTCTGTCTGCTGTATAATTAATTTTGCTAGATGTAAATCAACTAAGGTGGTGGAGTATGATTGGTTAGGTAAATCATAATAGTATCTTATGACTGGTTAGTAAAATCATACTAAAATAATTGGCTAAGATATTGCTAAGCAGGACTCAATTTTCACTATATAAACTGGGGTCCAAGAAGGAGACCAGCAAGAAGAAGGAAAAGAGAACTCAGCTGTGAAAGAGCCTTTGACCAGAGCGTCCAGGACAGCTCTGCACAACCCTGGGTAGGGCAACAAGCTACCGAAGCCCTGAGACCCCTAGCTCATAGTAGAACATGCCTGTCCTGTCAGAATGGACACCTCAAGAGCCTGTGTTTCTACTTGGCTTTGAATTAAGGAGCTGCTGCATGTTAAGTAAACACAATGACCACTACCCAAAGAGGCTTTTTTTTTGTCTGTATTTAAACTTGGGCAAATATTCTGTTACTAACGCTTTGGCCAACTCAGGTTGCTGTGGGGAAAGGAATTCTCTCTTGTTAATTTTCTGCCTTCAGGAAGGGACCAAACCAAAGGAGACCGGGCCCCCCATCCCACGGACTACAACCCAAACCCTGAGAGCCAGGCGTTTACAATCCAGGTGATCAATGTTTGCTGCATTTGTCCCTCCCCCCAGCTGTGCCAAACCTCAAGGCCAACTCCACAGTCCCAGCGGCTGGGGGAGATGTGCATGTCAGAGCCTCTGCCCACTGAGCTGGAGCCTTCTGTGCCCAGGGAGCCAGACACCGCCAGGGCTGGAAGGAAATGGGGAATGGCTGCACTTTGGGAGGCAAATGTGTTGTCTGGGACCATACAATAGAAGAGTTTCACCAAGCTGCCTGAGGAGGGCACCATGGCTTAGCTGCCTAAAGCCCCCTGAAAAGTAAATGGGTGATCCTGGGTTCAGCTCCCAGTGGTGCATTTTGGATGCTTTTTATCATATTTTCCTATGTGCTTCTGGGACACAGAAAAGGCCTCCCCTGGCCACCCATGGAACTGCTGGTTCAGGAAAAGGCTGATGGGGGAGGAGAGTTGGAAAGAGTGGAGTGGCAGCAGCTCTGTGAAGAGGACAAGCTGGGGCATTTCCCTGCATGCATAAAAACCATCACTGCCGGGCCGGGCTGGGCCAGTGTGTCGGCATCCCTCCTGTCTAGAGCATCCCGCCAGGGAAAAACTGAAACTGTGTCAGGAGATAAGGGGTCAGGGTCCCCACCGGCAGGAGCTATAGGGCTTGGGGTCCCTCTACTTCTCCCCAGCAGGAAATACCAGACCAGGGGTCCCTCCACCCCTCCCCAGAAGGAGCTGTGGGGTGAGGGGACCCTCTACCTCCCCCTCAGTAAGAGCCCACAGGTCCCATGGGGGCTCACACACACAGGTGAACACGCCTTTAATATCAGTGCCCAGGAGAAAACTCCCTCTGCTCCTGGAACAGGAACAGCAGTGCCCCTCCCTGGCAGTACCCTTTCATCACAGCCTGGGGATTTTCTGTCAGTTTGCTGGAGCAAATAATTAGCCCCTCACCCCTCTGCCTTTTGGGGGGGGGTTGTCATCCTCAGGCTCTGCTTCCTGGGGCTACTGGAAGAGTAGGCCCCTTGGGCTCTCACTTGGGACACCTGAGCTTTTAAGCAAACACCCCCCCCCACCATCTGCACCTAACATCAGCCTCTGCAAAGAAGGGGCCTGGACAGCAACTGTGAAGCCTCCTTGCCCACTATCTCACTCACAAACAGAAGGTGAGTCCTTATTAAAGGCATCACAAGACTATCACCCACAGCAGGGCTTGAACCCACGCTCCATGGTTTAGGAGATCAGTGCTTTGTGCATTAGGCCATAGAAAAGTGTACCAAGAACACAAATTCACCCTTCTAAATGTCCAAAGACCACCTGCGCAACCACGCATTTACTTCCTCAATTCAACGATCCCTGCCCAGTCCTTTCCCTTCAACAGGGAGGATGGACGAGAACACCACTTGCGCTCCAAATTCTTGGATTCTTCTTCCCAGCACTACATAATCTGCAGTAACCTGCTCAAGGTCATTCTTGGCCATACCGTTAGTTCCCACATGGAGAAGCAGGAAGGGGGAGCGATCCGAAGGTTTGATCAGTTTGGTAAGCCTCCAGGCAGGTGGCAGTGGCACACGGCTCTGGTGGGCCCAGCATCCAGAGGAGCCTTTCCGATATGAGTGTTTACTGACAGTGTCCGTCTCTGGTCTGATTTCACAGTGTGGTGAGACACTGGCACCCACAGCAGCACGGATGGGGTGGCTGGAAGGAGTGGCTGGCGGGCTGCTGCTAGGAGCAGTGACAAGTGGCCAACAGAGTGGGTGAGCCTCATTTGCATATCTAATGAGCCACCATTTTTGTGGAAGAGGCTCTTGCACCAGAAGAGGCATCTACACAGCCCCTTCTTGTGCAAGAAAAACCCTCTTGCGCAATGCCGCTACGGTTAGCCTCATTTGCATATTTCTGGCGCAGGAACCCCCCAGTGTAGACATAGCCCAATTGTTTTCACTGTCAGGGGGCTCAGTGGCTCCTCCATCTTCCTACTTGCTCTCCCAAAAAAGACAGACCTGGCTCCCCTTTCTTTTCCCCCAGCAATTGCCATGTTGCAAAGCAGATACCAGAGATAGCAAAGCCAGCAATCCATGAGGCTCTGTGGTGTAATGCAAAGCATTTTGGACTTCCAAGGTGTGGTGCTCAGTGTGAGTAAGGTCAGATATTCAAAGGTTGTGGGTTCAAATCCCACCCGAGTCACTTTAGCTGCTTCCTCATTTCCAGGGCAGCTTTTACAGAACAGGCAATCCTTAGGCTGACACCAGGATGGGCTTTAGTCCAGACAGTTCCCAGCAGACCCCAGCGAGGGTGGAGGCAAAGACTGTTCTGAAAAGCTGCAGGTGCCCACAGACCCTTTTGTCCCTCCCTGTCTCCTATCAGTGCTCTGCATCACTCAAGCTATGTCTACACTACACTGTTCTTCTGAAAAAGCTAGGCAAATTGTGAACCCCAATTTGCATAGCTTTTTCTGCTTCTTTTTTTGGAAGAAGCTTTGCCAACATTTGGCCTGTTTATACTGGGCCAAATGTAGGGAAAAAAACTTTTTTTGTAACATCCCTTCTTCTTCATAAAATGAGGTTCACAGAGACACCAAAAACACATGTCTGCTCTTCCGAAAAAAATTTGGAAGAGCAGCTGTGTTTTCTGGACTAAAGCCTTGTCTCTGTAGTGTAGACAGAGCCCTGATGTAACATCTTGTTTCAAGTTTAGGGTGCAGCGTAGACAGAGGGTTGACATATGATATGCAATTTGAGCTACGGAAGTTGTCATTTTGACCTTATTTTGAAAAACGCATTGGAGTTTACACAGCACCAAATTTCGAAATAACCTGCTATTCCGAAATGTCCCTTCCTCCTCATGGAATGAGGTTTACAGGGACATTGGACTAGCGAGCCCATTGTATTTCAAAATAATGGGGCACTGTTAACACACAGGATAGATATTACAGATGCCTTAGTACCCTGAAATAGCGCTGCATTGTCAAGGTCACCTTACAGGCCCACAGCAGGGGGCAGGTTTGATGCTGAATTTTCAGCCTTCTGCTCTTGGGACTCTCTGTTGCTGTCTGCAGCCACGTGTAGGCCTGACCCTGCATCTCCAGAGCCCCAGCCCCTCATAGACTGCCAGACAAGAGACAGAGCTGCCAGGGGGGTAGGTGTTTTCAGATTCGCAGCAGGGGGCAGAAATCCCTCTCTAGGGAGCCTGCAGGAAAGGAAGCCAAAGAAGATGGATTTTGAGGGGCTTGTAACAACAAGCCCAGCTGCAGCAGGTCCCACTGAGATTTGAACTCAGAGTCCTGAGTGCTGTCTCTTACACGATGGGACCTACACAAGGCACCTGTGACTCAGCTGGGCCAAACTAGAGCCTTGGCCCATGCTCACTGGGACCTATTTTGCTTGTTTTCCTTCCACCCAGAGCCCCCTTCTTCTCCTGGGCTGCAAGGAGCCTCCATGGGGTGCCCTGAGATAGGCACAGGACTCTGCCTCCCCACAGCCAGCCCCACCCCACAGGATTTGGCAGAAGAAGGGGGAGAGGCTCTGCTCACCCTACTGAGATGTTGAGCTTTTGTCCTGCCCCCCTCAGCTTGGCTTCCCTCCTCTGCCCCATTCCTGCCTCATTTCCTCCTTGGGCAAGTCACACAAGGGAAGCAGCAGGAGGAGCCAGCCCCATACCCCAGCTTCCACAGGCAGGGGAGGCTAAGACACAAGTGTCCATCAGGTTCCTGGCCTGACCCATCTGGCTTCCCCAGGCTGGTACCACAGGGCATTCTCAGCTGATGTCACCCCCAAGTTGGGCTTATCCCAAGCACAGTCCAGGTAGCAGGAGCTGCACTTACCCAGGGCACCAACCGGAGCTGCAATAAGAGCAGATGCTGTATCTCTGCCTTGCTTTGAACCAGGGACTTTTTGCATGTTAGACAAATGTGCTAGCCACTACACCATAGAAACACCTTTCAATGTAGCAATACGTGGACGACTATTCTGTTCCTAGCTCTTTCTGAAACCGTGCTCTGCAGGGGAGGGGAATGCACCTTGTGAACACTCCACCTCTTGTTCTCATGGAAGCCACTAACCCAACCTGCCACCTCCTCATTTCCTCACCAGCCCCTTCATATTTGTAGCTCAAAGCTGCAGCTGCTGTAGAAGGAAGTGAAGCTACAGAAGCTGACAGGGGACAATCAGCTGGCAGAGGGTTATTTTTTCTCCTCCCTGGGCTGATGTGCATAGAACTGAGGAGAAGAAAATCCTCTTCCCTTCTCCTCAGAAGATGGAAATTGCAGTTGGTTCTCTCTTTGGTTCTACTAAAGCTGGACCCCAGGACTAGACTTTTTCTTTCTAAAACCCTGGTGAAAGCTGAGAGTGAATTGCTTGTAGACTGAGAATGTGAGTTAAAGAAGAGTATCGCCCAGCATGGGGCTTGAGCTCAGATCCCCCTCCTGACACACCCACTTCTTTCCCCACAAGGAACGGCCCCATTTCCATCTCGCCAGGGTCAGGAGAAGGGCTCTGGCCTGTTCTCTGCAAAATGCTCAGCCTGTTTCATTTTCTGCAGGAACGACTGGGATCCATGCGCCCTGTTCCCCAGTGATGAGTGTGTGTCCTCTCCCCCCTTTCCACAGACAGAGCAGGCCAGGGGGCTAAGCACCTCCAATGGCTTCCTACTTGACCTCCCACAAAGCTGGGGTGAAAAGCTGCTAGACCCCAGCCCTCCTGGGCCAAGCCATAGCAGAGGTAGCAGGATTCACTCCCATCTTCTCCTGCCTATGCCCTAGTGCTGAGGGGTCGGCCCCTTTCCTGCTGCCCCAACTCTTATTCCCACAATGCACTTTGTGTAGGGGCCGTTGGTCTTTGTGCCAAGGTGCGTGGCTGGGAGCCAGGACTCAGGACCCTTCCCCAAATCCCCCCTCTGAGCCGCTCACACTGTCTGGCTGCCTCCAGCACGGGCTGAGCTCAGGGGCCAGGTGGGTGACCTGCCCTGCAGCTGTGATGGCATCAGGCTCTTCCCACCCACCTGCTCAGTCTGGAGACAGAGCTTCAGTGGGCCTCAGACACCCAGCAAGAGGAACAAAATTCTATTAGTTAAACCTCAGTGCATGCAAGCTGAAACACCAGGATCTTGTAACAACCAGCTGAGCCCCACTGAGATTTGAAGTCAGATTGTAGGATTCAGAGTCCTGAGGGCTGCCCCTTACACCATGGGACCTGTGGTGTGAAGGTATGGTGGGCACCTCTGACTCTGAGGCTGGCCTCTGCTCTCCAGGCTTCCCTTCAGCTGCTTCATCTCTCAGGACTCTCTGTCCTGCCCCAGTTCTGCTGCTTTCAGGGCAAACTTCTTGTTAGGAAGAGTCACAATCTGGGGGTCAGTGAGGGTCCCTCCCACCTGAGATGTGTGTTACACAAAAGCCTCGTTTCCTGCTCAGTTCCCAACACTGGATGCAAACTCATGGTTGCTATGGGGGTGTAGCAAGTGCCCCCTTAAAAAGCTCATCAATTTAAATGAAACTTTGACATCTCCAGGTGTGCCACATTTGGATTTCTATTGAACAGGGATTCTTAAAATGACCACTAACCCCTAACGTGTTCCTGCGTCAATGCATGTAAACCAGAGAAACCCGTCCCTCAGCTGGAACCAATTCAAACCTGCTCTGTGTGTGTGTCTGGTTTCTGTTTCCATCCATTCAACAAGGGTATGATCTGATCTGGATGCCCATTGGCACGTCCTTACTCTCCTTTGGCTGTGTCCTGCAGAAGAACAAGAACCATGTCCAGCTGGGGATGAATGGCCACAATCGATCTTACAGAGTTTGATTTAGCAAGTCCAACTAAGACTCACTAAATCAAACCCAGAGGCCACCCCCACCAGTTTCCAGGACTTCTGCCCTTTGCCCCCTTTGGCTTCCCGCTGTGGGGACATGGCCAACTCAGCTACGTAGGGAGGGATGGCAGGAATAGCAGACACATTGGCCAGGCACCACTGGGGGCTGCCTCCTTCATCATCCCCATACCCAGCAGCTGCTTGGCCAGCTTAGTCATGGGGCCGCTCTCTGGGACTTTTCTCCCAGCTTCACCTGTTGCCATTGCCCATCCCAAGGGAGGGGGGACGAGAGTCACTCTCCATGGTTGCAGGGGCTGTAGAGGTTGCACTAACAGGATCTCTGGGCACTGACACCCCCCAGGGAATCACAAGGGCACTTGGCGCTGGCTCTCCTGTCCCAGCAATTGCAGTCAGAGCCCTGCCTTGCCAGTGCCAGTCACAGCAGCCTCTCAGGGTTTAGGTTGGAGTCCCCAGGTGGGGGCCCCGCCTCCTTCAGTTTGGTCCCTTCCTGAGGGCACAAAATTGACAACAGAGAATTCCTTTGCTCTGCAGCAATCTCTGTTGGCCAGAGGGTTAGCAACCGAATATTTGCCCAAGTTTAAGTGCAGCAGCAGAAGGCAGCATTAAGTGTGTTTCTGTGGGGTAGTGGTTATCATATGTGCCTAACATGCAAACACTCCCTAGTTCAAAGCCAGGTAGAAACACTGGGTCTTCCCTTATTGCAGTTTCCCTTGATGCCCACAAGGCAGTTGTACGGCCTGCCCCCTGGTGCAGGGATGGGGGCCTGTGTGCTGGCTTTCAGGAGCATGTGGGAGACACCTAAACAGGTTAGGCTGAGATGGGAGGAGGCAGGGCTGGGGCTGAGACTTCTCAGCAGCTCCTTGCCTGGGACTGGGTTGTTGCAGCCACAAAGTCCAGGGCCCACCCGGGAAGTAACACAACTGTGGCTGTGCACCTCCGGGGCAGTGTGGCTGTCCCCTTTGCTGCAAGGAGACACAAAGCCACATCATGTTCTGCCTCATGCCCAGACCCCAGCCACCCCATTCCCCTCACTTTCTTCCCACCCAGCACCCCCAGCTTGCTTTGACACCCTCCCTTGTTCCTGCTCCCCCACCCTGCTCCTTCATCCATGTTCCTTCTGCACCCTTTCTCCTGGCCACACACAGGGCACTCCTTGGCGCTTCTCAAGCCAGGCCCTGCAAGGAGCCACCAGGGCAGGAACCAGCCCTTGGAGCTCAGCTTGCACCAGATCTGGTAGTTTCCCACCACATCTCACCTGAGAAGAGGTGACTTGTTCTCCTTCCTTCTTACCTTACATCTCCGTTCCCTTCAAAGGTTTCCGCTGCCTCGGGACCCGCCTCCTCAGGGTGCTGCCCCTCTGCCACTGGGCTGGGAGTGGAGACCCCACAGTCTCTGCACATGGGCTGAAAAGTCTCACTGGGACTCGTCTGTTGATGGTGTTAGTCAGCCCGATGGCCAGTCGGATCCATTCAGTAGCGCTGCCCGAGAGGGAGCTTTACAAGTGCCCAGTGTCCATTGGTATTTTCTGGGGCTTTGTGTAGGGGATCGGGCTTGGCCATCTTTTCCACGGGAAATGCCACTTCTTTGGAACAGCAGCTCCCATGAGTTCATGGAACTTCTTCTCAGCGTGGGAAAGGGACGACTAAGGGGCGATGGGACAGAGTTTTATGTAATGATGACAGGGGTGCAGAAAGCAAATAAGAATTTTTTTCTCCTACTCAAGATCCCGGGTGACAGAATGAAACTTGAAAGCAACCAAATTAAAAATAAACAAAAAGGAAGCATTTTTGCGCCCAGTGGTACTCCTTGCCAAAGGATGTTGTGAAGGTGAAATCTACAAGAAGGTGAAAAAAAGAACTGGATAATTTAATACAGGAATGGTCAATCAATGGCATTTAACCAGGATGGACAGGGCAGGTGTCCCTAGCTCGTGTATTCTAGAAGCTAGGGATGGGCGACAGGAGGGATCACTTAACAATTGTCTGTCCTGAGGATTCCCACTGGGCAATGAAATTGGCTGCTGTCGTGAGACAGGATCCTGGGCTAGTTGGGCAACTGGCATGGCCCAGTCTGGCTGCTATGATGTTCTGTTTGGTTTCTGTTCTTGTCCCCTCTGGACAATGGAGAATGGACCCCTGTCCTGAAGGGGACAGAAAGTGGCCTGTGAAAGGCTAGTGTAGGTAAGGAAAGCAAGCTATTGATGTGTCCCTGGTGGTCTAGTGGCTAGGCTTCAGCATATTCACTACTGAGGCCTGGGTTCAATTCCCAATTAGTGAAACCAGCCTCAATTTTCACATAACAACTGCATACTCATTTATCTTACCTCATTGTTACAGCAGCTGTGACCCAAGAAGTTCACTCAGGGCCTCTTTCCTACCTCTCCCTCACTGCCAAGACAGCACCTGCCATTTTCACAAGCCCTTCAGAAGGGGCAGAACTGGGTGACTCAAACTGCCCCTCCCCTCTCCCATGTGGGCAGCACTGCAGGAAGCTCTGTGGCACACACAGCACTAGCCCAGCACACAGTCCGGTCGGCACAAGATCCATTGGTTCACTTTTGTTGTTGAAGGAGACAACCCAGAACTGGCTCCAGCCCCCACTCAGTAACCTGGGGAAATGACCCACCAGGCCTGGGCCCCTCGGAGAGGCAATGATTCCCCACTGGCCAGGGCAGAGCCTCCCTCTGACACAGTCATGGAGCCTTCTCCCCCTGCTCCTGCCTCCCCCCTTCACTCAGCTCTCACTGCTCGGTGCTGCCAGGGAGGGGCCTCACTGCTAGAGCCACCTGGGCATGTTCTGGCCACAGAGACACATCCCAGAGCAGGACGGATGCTCAGACCGACACTGAGTGTTGCTCAGCGCTGGGGTGAGACAGGGAAGGACAAAAGGGTCTAACGGCACCTGCAGCCTTTCAAAATAGCCACCGGCCCCACCCCCAAGTACCAGCCCTTCCCTCTGACCCTGCTGGGCATTGCCTGGACTCAGGCCTCCCCGGTTCCAGCCTAAGGGCTCTGGAGAAGACATGGCAGCTCCGTGGGCAGAGCCCTGAGTCCCTGGCTGGGCAGGGCTCATTAAGCAGCTGTGGGGCTGGGCTGCTGCACAGCTTAGGGCAGGGGTGGGCAAGAACTGGGAACCACTCCCAGGGCTCCACTTTTCCATGCTATTAATGAAGGAGGTGGGGGTCTGGGATGCAGGTGGGTGCAGACAGGAGCTTGGGGCAGAGGCCTGGGGTGCAGGGACGGTTATAGGGGGTTGGGTTGTGACCTGAGGCAGAGGATTAGGGTGCAGGATCTGGGAGGTGTGTGGGTTCAGGAGGGGGACAGAGGGTTTGGTTTACGTGGGATACCAGTGGGTTGAGGGAAGGGAGGGGCTGGGGTGCCAGAGGCAGGCTCTGGCTGGGAGACTTACCTGGCTCACTCCTGGCCAGCAGCCCAGCACGTTTCTCAGGTAGCCTGCCTGCCCTGCCCCCCACACAGGCTGCAGAGGCCATGTGGGTTGGTGAATAAGAGCCTGAGTGGAGGGGGGATGGTGCTTCACATGGCCAGAAACCAGCCAATGGGATTGTGCCAGGAGTAGGGACACAGCTTCACTCAGCTCTCAGGGTTCGTCTACACAGTGAGCTTGTTTTTTAATAGTTTTTCAAAGTAGCACATCCACACTGCAGGGAAGCCTCGACTTAGAGCCCCAGGAGGCACTGGGGAGTAATTACTCTGAATGGCTCTGGGCAGGTGCTATTTCAAAAGAGCTGCAGTGGAGCATCCACACTACGGCTATTGCAAAATAGCTATTTCTGATGAGGCCTTATCCCTCGGGCAATGGGATTTACAGATTTGGAGCTAAGCCGTGGCTGGCTTTTGAGGTGAGTGAGTAGGAAGAGGGAGGGGCCACGGAAGGCACTTGACCCTCTGCTAGCAGAAAAAAAAAAAAAGTAACCTACAGGTTACTGGAAAATGTGGGTATCAATCTCACTTCCTCTCACATGCAAAACAAGCATTTTATCACTTGAGCTAATTCCACTGCTGTTTGTAGACTTAAGCTTTTGGTGACTCTAAGTCAAGGTAAAGCATCCACTGGCAGCTTCTTGTGCAACAACTCTTCTGCGGAAGAGTTCTTGTGCAAAAGGTCTTGCACAAGAGCACGTCCACACTGTCATGTGCTTTTGTGCAAGAGATGTGCTTTTTGCGTAAGAGCATCTATGGCAGTGTGCACTCTCCTTTGCACAAAAGAGCTCTGATGGCCATTTTAACCATAGGGGCTTCTTGAGCAAGAAATTCATGTTGCCTGTCTGCACGGCCCTCTTGTGCAAGAGCTCTTGCATAAGAGGGTTTATTCCTCATGGTGAGAGGAATAACTCTTCTGGAAGAGGCCCTGTTTTCTGACTCTGTACTGTAAATTTACTTGCACAAGAACGTGCGTGTAGTGTAGACACTCTGTAAGTTTTTGTGCAAAAAGCCTGCAGCATAGACATAGCCCCAGAAAGGGATTGCAGCTGAAATCTCCACCTTCACTCAATCTTCACATGAGTGAAGACATGGCCTAATGGTGCAATTAGTTATATGCAGACACTAAGGCTGCATCTAGACTGGCATGAATTTGAGCAAATGCTTTTAACGGAAAAGTTTTCCGTTAAAAGTATTTGCTCAAGAGAGCATCTAGATTGGCATGGATGCTTTTGCGCAAAAGAACTTTTTGCACAAAAGCGTCCGTGGCCAATCTAGACGCGCTTTTGCGCAAGAAAGCCCCGATCGCCATTTTAGCCATCGGGGCTTTTTTGCGCAAAACAAAACTGAGCTGTCTACACTGGCCCTTTTGCGCAAAAGGACTTTTGCCCGAATGGGAGCATCAAAGTATTTGCGCAAGAAGCACTGATTTCTTACATTAGAACGTCAGTGCTCTTGAGCAAATTCAAGCGGCCAGTGTAGACAGCTGGCAAGTTTTTGCGCAAAAGTGGCCGCTTTTGCGGAAAAACTGGCCAGTCTAGACACAGCCTAACAGCCTCACTGCTGGTAATTCACAGAGGCCCTTGTTGCCCTAGGAAGGGGTGTGGCCAAAATACAGGCCTCGCTGTGAGCAGCATTTGAACTTGTGCAAGGAAACTTTATTGGGTTTCAAATCCAACGCCTTAACCACTTGGCCATCACAGCTGTAGGCAGTAGTAATCCAGGGAAACTGGTAAATAATCCCAGTACGCAGGCCTAATGTCACCTGCCACAGAATTCACACAGCAAACCATTTCAAGAGCTGTGCAGAGGAGTCCTGGCTGTTCTGGTCTTAGGCTGCCTTGAAGCTGAGTTCTGCTTCAAGGTCTTCTCTCCTCCTTCTTGGTCTTCCTTTCCCTTTTCCTTCCTTTTCTCTTCTCCCCTTTTCCTTCTTCTTGCTGGTCTCCTTCTTGGTCCCCAGTTCATACAGAGAAACTCAATACTGCTTAGTTCTTCCTTAACCAATTATTTTAGTATAATTTCAGTAACCAATCATAACATACTCTAACAGAATTACCTAACCAATCAAACCCCACCGCCTTAGTTGATTTGCACCTAGCAAAATCAACTATACAGCAGATGGAAACAGATCCAAACCAGACTATCACACAGACAAACAAGATTACTCAAGGGGGTGGCAAAATGAAATCTAGGAGGCCAAACTCCTTTGTGCTTCGCCAGGACCATGCATGGGACGGGCAGTGCCCCAGGATCTGCGTGCGCCCGAATCAGTCCCACTCCCTGCCGGCCCATTCTCTTCCCCCTGCTTTCCCCCTGGACATCCCTGCTCACCCCCACCCTCTGTCAACCTGGTGGTTCTCCCCCACTTCTCCCCTGGCCAGCCCTGCTGCCCACACCAGCCCTGCTTCCTCGGGTCAGTTCTCCCCCCGCATCTTTCCCGGCCAGCCCCACTGCTGCCCCTGCTTCCGCCAGCAGACCCAGAGTCATCCAATCAAACCCTGTACCACAACACTGTGTACTGAAAAGGGGCTCATTTATTTTCAGAAAGCCAACACCATCTTTGGAATTTTTTTATCCATATTCTCATTCCGGATGGTGAATGCACCAGGCTATCTCCATTCTGACACATTGTAGTGCCATTAAACCTCACTGTCAGCAGTGGGGATATTTAAAAGGCACTGCTTTTCAATTTTTATTCAGGATCTGTGCACATCCTGATCAGTCCCACTCCCTGCTGGCTGATTCTCTCCCCCATCCCCAGGCCAGGCCAAGCCAGCCTAGCATGCAGCTTCTCTCCTGGCAAGCTCTGCTGCCACCACCAGCCCTGCTTTCACCAGCCAATATCCCCCATAGTTTAGACCTACTGAACAGCTCCAGGCCTTCCACTGGGGTTATAGAAAAACCACATTGTTACATAGGACCTTTCAAGGGAAGCAACATTAGGATCCATGAGCACAGACAAAGGAAAGTAAATGCAACTGTGAAGAGACTTGAACCCTCAGTCTTCTGATCAAAAGTCAGATGCCTTAGCCTTTAGGCCACACACTCTTGACTTTTAGATAATTGGACTTCTTGCAATGTGTGGGTAGGGAAAAGTCTCCCTAGTCCAGTGGCCCCCAACGTTTTGGGGCTGCCGGGCGCCTGGGGGCGGGGCCGCTCACGCGCCGCGCGTCCAGGGGCGGGGCCGCTCACAGGCCATGGGCCTGGGGGCAGGGCCAAGCATGCGCCACGCGCCCAGGGCCGGCACCGGATTGTGCCGTGACCCCGGGGCCAGGGCCAGCACCAGCATGGGCTGCGACCCCGGGCAGGGGCCATCCAGGCACCGCATGCCTAGGACCAGCACCGGCATGTGCCGTGACCCCAGGCAGGGGCTTTCCAGGCGCCGTGTGCCTGGGGCCGGCACCGGCATGTGCTGCGACCCCGGGGCAGGGACTGCCCATGCGCCCGGGGCTGGCACCTGCTGCATGCCCAGGGGCGGAGCCAGCCCAGATTGCTCCACGGGCGCACATAAATGGCCCAGCGGGTGCCATGGCGCCCACGGGTACCGCGTTGGGGACCACTGCCTTAGTCCATCAGGTTTTACTATTTTCCTTGTTTGGGGGCTTAGAAATCATGTCCGAGCTGGTGAATTATTTTTATTTTGTGTAACTAAGGATTGCAGCCCAGGGATTTTTCCTGAGTCTATGTCACTTCATGGCTATCCACCACTTAGGCTATCTCCACACTGCATCTCTCTTCCGCAAAAGCTCATGCAAATGTAGCACAGATTAGCATATTGCCATGCTCATTTGCATAATTAATTGGGATCTGTTTTTGCACAAGAGGTTTTTGCACAAAAAGGAGTTGTGTAGACTGGGGATCTCCCTGCCTTCTGCTTCCCCTGGCTGTAGCTTGGCCCTGGGCCTCTTTCCTGCCAGCTCCATGGGGCCAGGGGAAATGCAGGGGGCCATTTCAGAGTGTGGTTGGGGGTGGCGACCTGTCCATGCAGTGATGGGGGAGGGGAGAGTGTCACACGCCTTCTACTAGAGCTGGTACTGAAGTAAAAACAAAAAATAAACAAGCAGCTGGGATGGGGCAGCTGAAGGGAGCCAGGAGAGCAGAGGCAGTCTGAGAGCTGAGAGTCACAGGTACTCACCAAAAATATCAGCTGTTTCTCCCATGTTGCAAGGGGCAGCATTCAGGGCTCTGAACTTTGCAACCTGAGTTCAACTATCAGAGGGATTTTCCTAGGCTGGTTGTTGCAAAGCCCTCCTGCTTTAGGTTTCTTATTCTCAGGCTGGCGAGAAGAGATTTTTGTGCCTTCTGCTGGGTGTCTAATGCCCACTGGCGCTCGGCTGCTCATCTGGCTGGCTCAGAAGAGCTGGAGCCATGAAACCTACCAGCCTGGCTAGAGACGCAGGGGGCTGAGGTTGTGTTTCTCGCTGCTTCCCCTGATGCCCTCAGGTCCGGTCCCAGCAGCTGCCAGGCTCTGCCTATTGCTCCCTGGCCTCTGCTAACCCATCCATTGGGTGTGGAGCTATTGCCTTGGGTGTAGGAACTGTCTGGGAGAGTGAGCAGCACAAGAGAGAGGCTGGACCAAGATGCACTCAACCAGTTTGGTTCTTTTGGATCTGCCCCTTCTGCACCCCTAGAGACATTGAAACAAAAAAAGACACATGAGAAGAACCCAGCTATTTTTCTTTTGCTGTGGCATGAATGGATCTAGCTCAGGGGTCCTTCTGCATGGGAAGCAGCCCTGTGCTCCTGGGTTCTTCTGCGATGCCACTCACTTGGGGGAGCACATGCCCTGACACTTGTAGATGGGCCAACATAGGCAAATCAGCAGTGCTCAGGCAGCCTTCGATAGCTCAGCTGGTAGAGTGGTGGCCTACAGTGTCTGCTTAGTGAGTGATCTTTCGGCTGCACTACAAGTAACAAAAAAATTGTGGGTATGAGCTGCCAATCACATTTCTTGGGCTGCACAGACCTTGAGACCCCTCCATGGCTGGAGGGCAATGGGGAATGGCTGCACTTTGGAATTCAAATTTGTTGTCTGGGACCATAAATTAGAACAGTTTTAGAGACATTTTTTTTTTTCAGAAAAGGCTTTTCTGACATTTGTCCCATCTACGCAGGCCCAGATGTGGGGAAAACCTCCTTTTTCAGAAGAGTCCTTATTCCTAATAAAATTAGGAATACAGGGCTTCCGAAAGAACACGCCCACTGTTTTGGAAACTGATCTAAAAAAGTTGACCCGTTCCATGGACAGGGCAGAGTTTTTCCCAGATACAAAAGTTATCCTGGAAAAGCTCTATATCAGGGAAGCAGCTAAAAAAGGCACCATGGGTTAGCTGGCTAAAGTGCCTGCTTTGTAAGCGGGAGTGCCTGGGTTCAAATCCCACTGGTGCCGTGCTGTAGCCTTTGCTCATGTTTTCCTGTCTCCTTCTGGGACACAGAAGAGGCCTCCCTTGGCCACCCATGGAACTGCTGATTCAGGAAAAGGCTGATTGGGGAGGAGTGTTGAGAAGAAGGAAACCACAAGCCTGGAGCAGGTGCAGAGGCTGCTGTGACTGGCGCTGGCAAGGCAGGGCTCTGACTCCAATTGCTGGGACAGGAGAGACAGAACCAAGTGCCCTTGTGATTCCTTGGGAGTGTCAGTGCCCAGAGAATCTGTGAGGGATGCAAATGTAGGCACTCAAAATTGTAAATGAAGCTGGGATTTAAATATCCTGCACTTCATTTGCATATTCACAGACCAGTGCTATTTCAAAATAATTTATTTTGAAATAAAAAACACTGTTTAGCTACACTTATTTTGGGAGAAAACCCTTCTTCAGAAATAACCCTTAAACCTCATTTTATAAGGAGTAAGGGTTATTTTGAAAGAAGGGTTTTCTTTTGAAAGACCTGTGTCTAGACAGCACCTGTTATTTCAAAATAGGGTATTTCAAAATAGCGGCCTGATGTGATTATGCAAATCCCTGCTTCATTTGCAATTTCACTCAGCTGAATTTGCATTTCTGTCTCAAAAGAGGAATGAAGTGTAGACATACCCTCACATAGGGGAGATGCAAAGATCAGAATTTTCTTGCCTCCCTCAGCTTGTCTGACTACTTTGCCCCATTTCCTGCCTCCCTGCCAGAGCTGATCTAATGGCTGAAAGGGACAGCAGCTGCTGCTGCTGCTGGGTAAGGGGAGAAGATGGGCAACAAGACCCTGGAAACCACTTGGCCTTAGATCCTGGCCACCCACCATTCACTCTGATGAGGCCATAATACATGAAGGGGGAATTTTGACTGATAGCCTCCTCTGAGCTGGAATCCCAGCTCCTACAGAGTTCACTAGAAGGGGACAGCCCAGTAGGAACTGAAAACCACTGCTCCAACTGAGATTTCAACTCACAACCTCAGCATGTCTCCTATGTGCATTGCCTTATAAGTACTCTGCACTGACCCATTGCATCACTGGAACAGATTTTTGTGAGCTTTCTCCAAAGTCCTTAATTTGAGAAACGCAAGAAGCACAAAGTAGACTTGAGTGAGAGGGGCAAGAAGATCAATTTTCAAGGATTGAAAGTAGCCAACATTTCACAAGCAGGTCCCACTGAGATTTGAACTCAGCTTGTAGGACTTAAAATCCTGAACCCTGCCCCTTGCAGTATGGGACCACCATGCTACCACATGCTTGAGGGTCTCAGCTGGTAGCTGATACACTGCTCTCCTTGCTTTTTCCATTCAGCTGCTTCACATCTCCAGACCCTGCCCCATCGGTATGTGACCTCATGGGAATGAGCTGGCTCCCACTCCGGCAGAGGAAGGAGAAACGTTGCCATGTCCCTCTTGCTTAGCTGGCTGGCCCCAGGTAACGTCACATGAGATTATCCAAATACATCCTCATCAGCCCACAGCCCTGTTCCATATCTAGGGCCAGCACTGACTGGGCAGTAGTCACAGGAAGAAGTCGGGGGTGGGGCTAATCAGATGATCTTGATTTGTCAATGCCAACCTGTGGCCAAAAGGGGTGAAGTAATGATCCAACACAGGAGTAACACCACATTAACAGAGAGGTTCCTGCCACATGTCAAAGCCTGGGATTCAACCAGGGACCTTTAAATCTTCATTCTAATGCCCCCCCCCCCCCCCCCCCACTGATCTACTTTAGCTGCTGGATACAAATCTCTCTGGCCTGTAATTCTCTGTCTGGGAAGTTTGGCAGCCTTGCTGCACAAAATGGATGTCGTCATGCCCTGCCCAGGAAGGCAAGACTGACCTCTCCACAGCACCCCTCCCCCACAGCCCAGAGCCAAGGTTCCCTCTAAGCCAGGCCTGGGCAATACAGGCCAGTGGGCTGTTTCCAGCCCATGAAGACACCCAACATGGCAGCAAGAAGCCTCAGGCAGATTCCCTGCTCGCCCTGCCCCCACACACAGCTGAGAGAAGGGGCTGCTGGGCCCTTTGTGTCTCACAGCTGTAGAGGAAAAGGCTTCATGCCTGGTCCCTGCTCTAAGCTTGTTTGTGGCCAATGGGAGCTGCCTGCTTGAAGCCCTGGACAGTCCCCACAAGCTCTTATTCACCCAGGTGTATGACCTGTGCCACCTGTGCAGGGAAGGAGCTGCCTGAGAAATGTGCTCGGCTGCTGGGAGCATCTCCCACTTAAAACCTGCCTCTGGCACCCCAGCTTTTTTTCTTCCCTCAGAAACAGGCGATCCTGGGTTCAACTCCCAGCAGTGCTTTGCTGTGGCCTTTGCTCACATTTTCCTAGGACCTTGTGGCACACAGAAGAGGCCTCCCCTGTCCCTGCTGGTTCAGGAAAAGGCTGACTGGGGAGGCTCGTTAGGGAGAAGGAAACCAGAAGCCTGGAGCGGGTGCAGAGGCTGCTGTGACGGGCACCGGCAAGGCGAGGTTCTGACTCCCACTCTAAGTCCCTGGGTACCACACACTGGACACTGAGTCCTGCTCCATGATCATCCCAGTGCTCTGGGTGTGTGAGACGTGCCTGTAACTCCGTGGTGGGAGCGTGGGCCCTGCCCCATCTGGTGGGGGAGGGGACAAACACAGAGCCGATTGACAGGGGCTCTGACACTCCAGCAGTGGGGCACTTGCGCCCCTCACCCGGATTCAGACCAGAGCAGTCGCAGCCTCTCACACTCGCCAAGGGGCATTCTGTACTTGCTGTGTTGGGAGCCAGGGTCACATTGCAGAGCTCCCCCAGGGACGTCCCACAGCACCGCCAGGCGAGTCCCAGCCGCTCTCCCTGCCCTCAGCAACATGGCTGCATTTTATCCTTCCCCTTCAGTAACTACCGGCCATTCCCCACCCAACCCCAGCCCCTGTGGGACCCGCTCCCTTCCCCAGGAGCAGCATGAGCGCCAGAGTGCTGAGGTTGCAGCTGTGGAAGACAAGCCCCTAGCTTCGGGAGGGAGACGAGATGTCCAGGTGTTGAGTTTCGCCCATGGCTAGTGTGAGGTGACCCACACTCTGGGGGCAGCTGGAGGTGCCTCCTGAGAGCTGATTTTCAGAGGGGTGTGATCAGCCCTTCCTGTGTTTCTAGCTCCTTCTAAGGGCTCGAATCTGGCACCTAAAAGTTGAGGAATGTGCATTTGGAAGAGGGAATTTCTGATTTTTTACTCTCAGTTATGTGCCCCAGTGGCCTAATGAACAAGGCATTGCCTTCCTAAGCCAGGGATTGTGGGCTCAAGTCCTGTCTAGGGTGATAGTTGTGATGTTCCCCAACAGATACAAAGTCTCTTTGGCTTCCTTTTCACCATGGCATCTGTGAGATGTTTGAACACTGGGCAAGTGTCCCCTGGAATTGCCATTTTCCCCCAGACAGGACCCCTCAGTAGCAGACACTGACACTGGTGTTAGGCGCAGACAGGAGGAGAGTGTTTCCTAAAAGCTGAAGTGTGCAAAGTGAGGTCACTTGCAGAGATGCACGTGCTGGCTTCTCTGTATGCGCCTTGGCACCTGTTACCCATTGGTACCCACCACCTCTCACCCCCCTGCCAGCACCCAGACAGAAGGCCAGTGCACAGGGAGCCAGCGACCGTAGCGAGGGAGGCGTCTGTAGCACAATTCCAGACCTGGGGCACATTGAACAGCTGTCTGAAATATTTTTAAAACAAAAAATATGAAAAACTTTAGGCTCCATTTACACTGCAGGCTTCTTGCACGAGAACTGTTTTGGGCAAGAGCTCTTGTGCAAGAGCAGGTCTACATGGCCGTATGTTTTCCCCCAAGAGGGAGGGATAGCTGACTGTTTTGAGCATTAGCTTTCTAAACCCAGGGTTGTCAGCTCAATCCTTGAGGGAGCTATTGAGGGATGTGACGCAAATCTGTCAGGAATGGCCCTTAGCCCTGCCATGAGTGCAGGGGCCCTGGACTAGATGACCCCTCAAGGTCCCCTCCAGCTCTATGAGCTGGTCTATCTCCTTATAAAGAGCATCCATGGCAGTGTGGATGCTCTCTTGTGCAAGAAACCTCTCAAGGCTATTTTAGCCATAGGGGTTTCTGGTGTAAGAAATCCCTGTTTCCTGTACACACTGCCTGGCCTTCTTGTGCAAAAGGGCTTGTTCATTATGGGGAGAGGAATAACTCTTGTGCAAGAAGCCCTCTTTCCGAATGGTTTACTCTACATTTTCTTTCGCAAGAATGCACATGCAGGGTAGACACTCTGCAAGTTTTTGCACAAGAACAGTGGTTCTTGTGCAAAAAGCCTGCAGCGTAGACATAGCCATGCAGTGTGAAAAACTTCATAACAACAAGCCCCACGACCAGCAGGACCTACTGAAATTTGACCTCGGATTGCAGGCTTCAAAGTCCTGTGTGCTGCCCCTTACACTGTGGGACCCATAGAGTGGAGTGTGCATGGGGCACCTGGGATATTCAGCTCTCAGGCTGGCCTCTGCACTCCTGGCTTCCCTCCTGCTGCTTCATCTCGCTGGCTACAACTACACTCCCCATTTATTTTGGAATAAGCTGTTCTTGAATAGTTATTCCAAAATAGCTTATTTCGCAATAGCACTGCTACACTGCAGGGAAACCGCAGAGTAGTCCGAGGCAGGCTCCGCAATGTAGATGAGCTATCTCGAGTTAGAGCCCCAGGAAAAATAACTTAGAATGGCCCTGTGCAGGGGCGAGTTCAAACTACCAGCAGTGGCGCATCTCCACAGGCCTTATTTTGAAATAGCTAATTTGGAATACGTGTTATTCTTCGTAGAATGAGGTTTGCAGAAGTCGGAATAAGCCGTCTGTTACTTCAGAATTATTTCAAAATAATGGAATTGCTGTGTACACTCTTGCATTGTTATTGTGGAATAACAGCCATTGTTCTGAAGGAACTTTTGTGTGTGTACAGAACCTGCACAGCCCAAGAAATGTGATTGGCTGCTCCTCCCCACAATCCATTTGTTAACTGCAGTGCTGAAGTCAACTGAAGACATGGACCCAAGGCAACCACCTTGGTTGCCTTCTGCTAAGGCCAGGCCAGAAGGAAGAGAACTGCTCCTTCAAGCTAGAGTTGAACCAGCAACCTAAGGATCACTTGCCACACACATGCTACAGTCTTCTGCTTTACCAGCTGAGCTATTGAAGGGTGCTTGAGCACTGTTGGTTTGTCCAGGTTGTCCCTTCTACAAGTCTCAGGACACACGCTCCCCCCAAGTAGATGGCATTGCTGATGAGGGGCAGAGGAGCACAGGGGCTGTCACAGGTATGTCACATGCAGACAGACCCCTTGAGTGAAACCTGAGCTAGATCCATCCATTTTACAGCAAAGGGAAGAAAGTCGGGTTCTTCTCATGTGTCTTCTTTGTTCCAGAGTCTCTAGGGGTGTGGTAGGGGAAGGTCCACAAAAAAACAAACCACTTGAATGAACCTCAGTCTAGAAACACACAGAAACACCCCTGAGGGTTTCCTTACCTGTACTTAAATGTTGACAAAAATTTTGTTACTAACTCCTTGGCCAACTCCGATTGCTCTGGGCTTAAGAAATACTCTCTTGTTAATTCTGTGCCCTTAGGAAGGGAGTAAATTGAAGATGGTTGAGCCCCCCCACCTGAGGACTCCAATCCAACCCCTGAGATGAAGGGGTTTACAATCCAGACAAGCAATGTTTATTGCACTTCTGTTTTCCTTCAACCCTGCCCAACGTCAAGGCAACTCCACAGTTCCAGCGGCTGGGAGAGATGTGCGTGTTAGAGCTTCTGCCCACTGAGCTGTTGCCTTCAGTGGCCAGGGAGGCAGACACCACTACGGTGGGAAAGCTGGAGGGAAATGGGGACTGGTTGCTCTTTGAGAGTCAAAGGTGTCATCTGGGGGCCATAAATTAGAACAGTTTTAAAGAGGTTTTGGAGGTGGGCACTGTGGCTTATCTGGGATCATAGAGTAGAACTGTTTTACAAGCCTGATTGAGGAGGGCACCATGGCTTAGTTGGCTGAAACACCTGTCTAATAAGCAAGAAATCCTGTGTTTTGGTCCCAGTGATGCCTTGCTGTTGCTTTCATTTCCCATTTTCCTATGTCCTTCTGGGACACAGAAGAGGCCTCCCCTGGCCACCCATAGAACTGCTGGTTCAGGAAAAGGCTGATTGGAGAGGAGTGTTGAAAAGAAGGAAACCACAAGTGAGAAGCACCTGATGCCCACGTACCCTAACTCTCCATGGCTGCAGGAGCTGCACAAGTTGCACCCTCAGGCTCTCTAAGTGCTGACACCCCCAGGGAATCACAAGGGCATGTGGTGCTGGCTCTCTTGTCTCAGCAATTGCAGTCAGAGCCCTGCCTTGACAATGCCAGTGACAGCAGCCTCTGCACCTGCTCCAGGCTTGTGCTTTCCTTCTTCCCAACACTCCTCTCCAATCAGCCTTTTTCTGAACTAGCAGTTCTATGGGTGGCTAGGGGAGGCTTCTTCTGTGTCCCAGAAGGGCATAGGAAAATGTGAGCAAAGGCTCGGAAAGACATCACTAGGAATTGAACCCAGGCTCTTTTACTTACAAGGCAGCTGCTTTAGCCAGCTAAGCCATGGTACCTACCATAAAGGTCCCTTTAATACAATGAGGTTTATCAGTTATTTCACTTGAAATAATCACACCTTAACAGTGTCTGTTATTTAGAAATAGCGCTATTTTGAAATAGTGCCATAACACGAATATGCAAATGAAGCACAGGATATTTAAATCCCAGCTTCATTTACTATTTTGAATGTCTTCATTTGCATTCCTCTCTCGAAAGATGGTGCACGTGTAGACATGCTGAACTGCATTGTGGGAGCCAAGAGGAGCCGCAAGAAGAAAAGACCCTGTGTTTCTGCCTGGCTGAGAACCTGGAACTTTCCAAGTGTTAGGCTAAGTCATGGTGCCCACCCACAAACTTGCTTTAAAACTCTTCTACTTTATGGTCCCAGACAACACCTTTGAATCCCAAAGTGAAGCCATTCCCTATTTCCCTCCAGCCTTCCAGCCCTGGCAGTGTCTGGCCCCCGGGGCACAGAAAGCTCCATGGGCAGGGGGCTTTGGCTTCCTTGTCCATCGGATGCTGTTGCAGGAAGAGCTGCTCAGCAGGGTTGGGGTTCACCTGTTGAGGAAGGGAAGAGTATTTGGATACAGACTGGCTAACCTAGTGAGGAGGCTTTAAATTAGGTTTGATGGGGGCAGGTGCCCAAAGCCCACAGGTAAGTGAACAACATGGACACCTGGGAGATGGGCCAGAAATGGGAGAGAGACAGGCTGTAACCGCAGATACAAAGGAGCGACACGGGACCACCAGGAAGCAAAATCTAATCTGTGTCTTAGATGCTGGTATAGACACACAGGAATGATGGGTAATAGGCAGGAAGAAGTTGGTATCACAGGGACTTGGTGGGATAATACACGACTGGAATTTTGGCACAGAAGGGTACAGCTCGCTCAGGAAAGGTAGGCAGGGAAAAAAGGAGGAGGAGTTTCCTTAGATATGAAACATGCAAACACTTGGCCTGAGGTGGAGATGGACACAGGACACAGACTTGTCGTCAATCCCTGGGTGAGGTTAAAGGGGTAAAACCCCAGGGTGATGTCACACTAGGGCTATGTCTACACTGGCGGCTTCTTGCGCAAGAACATCTTGCGCAAGTGTTCTTGTGCAAGAAGACTTGCGCAAGAAAACGTCCACACTGCCATGTACGAGCTGTGCTTTTGTGCAAGAGTGCCCATGGCAGTGTGGACGCTCTCTTGCGCAAGAAAGCTCTGATGGCCATTTTAGCCATAGGGCTTTCTGGCGCAAGAAACCCCTGCCGAGTGTCCACACTGCCCTCTTGCACAAGAGTTCCTGCGCAAGAGGGCTTACACCTGTTAGAAAAGAGCGTAGTTCTTGCACAAGGAGCCCTCTCTTACCACGCCGTACTGTAAATTTCCTTGCGCAAGAGCGGGCAGGCAGTGTGGACGTTCTGCAGATTCTTGCGCAAGAAACCGCAAGTGTAGACATAGCCTAGGTGTCTATTACAGACACCTCCCCAGGCAGAAGAGGTGGGTGAGGCTTTTTAAACGATTAACAAAATCATCCAAAGTTCAGCTGCTTTCACACACACTCAGCCTCACCTACAGCTGGGGGGCAGTTTGCAGGGAGTTGAAAAGAAACAGAGGAGGGGAAACTGGAGCCTGGCAGAACCAAGTCTTGGGAGTCTTCTGTGTCCAGATGTGCTAAACATCTGGCAGCCAAGCTCAGCACTGGTCTGTTTCTGTCCTCCACAGGCCAGCAAATCCCCTCCGCTGGGTGTGACAGGCTGGACTTTGCCTGCCTGACTTTTAGCCAGGGACCTGCTCCCTGTGAGGCAAACGTGACACCCCCTGCACTGCGGAAACCAAACCATTGCCTTTTGGGAAGAGGGAAGGAGCCCCTGGAAGCATTTAGCCCCTGGCTGGCTCTGCTTGTGAAAAGAGGAAGCAGCAAACATTTATCACTGAAGAATGTGGGTATTGATTCTACTGCTTCTCACATGCAAAGCAAGTGCTCTACCACTTGAGCTAATTCCCCTGACTGTAAACAGCTTTTTTGCCCCACCCACCTTGTTCCAGAGCCCACAACGTCCCTTCTGATAAACCCTCATATAAAAGTCAGCAAATATCCAGAGAAGTTGCGGTTCCCCTTTACAAGACTCTGCACAGCTCAGTTCCAATCAGCTGGTCTTCCCTAGAGCCCGGAACATCGACTGCGGCAGTGTCGCTCTTACGTCTAGTGTAGACACGGCCTTAGAGTGTCACAAACCAGCCCCAGGAACCATTCCTTCCTAGGACCAGTCACAGGATGGGGTCAGTGAGGGTTCGTGCTACCTGAGATGTGTGTGACACAAAAGCCTCCTGTTCCCTGCCCAGTTCCCAACACTGGCTGCAGACACAGCGATATTTGGTGCCTTGGCTGCTGTCCCTGCTGGCAGGGAGCTGTCCCGCACCTGCAATTCATCCACCTCCAGGAGAGGCAGCAGCTCTGTGAGGGGGAGAAGCTGGGGCATTTCCCTGCATGTGTAAAAACCATCTCTGCTGTCCCAGGCTGGGCCAGTGCACTGGCATACCTCATGTCTGGAGTATTTTGCCTGGGAAAAACTGAAACTGTGTCAGGAGATAAGGGGTCAGGGTCCCTCCTGGCAGAAGCTATAGGGTCCCGTGTCCCTCCACACCTCTCTAGCAGGAGCTATGGGGTCAGGGGACCCTTCTCCCCCCCCCAGCAGGAGCCAATGGGTGTCATGGGGGCTCACACACAAACAGGTGCACACGCCCTCAATATTGGTGCCCAGGGCAAAACTCTCTCCACTCCTGGAACAGGAACAGTGACTAGCAGTGAGGCCCCTCCCTGGCAGCACCGTGTCTGTGAGACAGTGTCTTCTCAGCCTGGTGCCTCCTGAATGCTGGGAGCAGCTGCCTGGTCCGAGGGGCTGCAGTTCCCTGGAGAGAGGGGCTGGGGCCGGTGGCTGCAGGAAAACCCTTCTGCTGTGTCTGCGGCTGAGCTGCACAAAGGAAGATACAAGATCCCTGGTGGGGTCTTTGCCTGATTAAACTGCCTGAGGAAAGAAGCTGGAAGCGCAACAGGCACAAGGGACAGCTTGAGTCACACACACGGCAGGTGGCGCAGCATAGCCAGGGACCTTATCCACTCACAGAGCTTCACAGCTTCTCCATGCCCCCAAACTCCACCAGACAAACTGCCCCCTGGGCTTTGCTCGCACCATGCTCAGGGCCTGGGGATTTTCTGTCCATTTCCCAGATGAAATAACTAGCCCCCCCCCCACTCCTTTGGAGTCTCTGCCTATCATGGGCCTTCTCATTCTCAGGCTCCACTTTGTCTCCAGACAGACACTGCTCTGCTTCAGCCACCTCCCTCTCTCTGTCTCACTCCTGGGCCCTCTAGAGCAGAACAGACCCCTTCCTTCTGACTTTGGGTACTAGGGCTTTTAGCACTCAGGTCTGCACCTAACACCAGTGTTCCCTAGGGAGGGGTCTGAACAGCTTCTGTAGAGCGAAACAGCCACTGTAGAACATCCTTGCCAAATCTCTCAGAGTACAAAGTTTTTTTTGTCGTGAGAGCAAACTGTCACCCCACATAGGACTTAAACCCACAACCCCAGTTCAGGACGCCAACGTATTGCCCCATTAAGCTACTGGGGCACAGGGAAAAACAGCCCCAGAGACAGAAATTCACCCTTCTAAATGGCCCTTCTTCAACTTTTAGCTCCTGATTAAGCCCCTTTGAAGAAGCCAGATACACAGAAAGGGCTGATCACACCTCTCTGAAAATCAGCTTTCCATAGGTATCTGTAGCTGGCTCCGAGTCATGGGCCTTGATGTCTCGTCTCCCTCCCGAAACCAGGGAAGTGTCTCCCACTGCTGCAGCCTCATCAGGGAGCCGCGCTGGTGCTCACACTGCTCCTGGAGAAGGGAGTGGGTCCCACAGTGGCTGGGGCTGGGTGGGGAATGGCTGGTTGTTACTGAAGGGGAAGGATAAAATGCAGCCACATTGCCGAGGGAACAGGAGGCCAGCTTGGTGAGGCTGTGGGAGAGCCCTGGGGGAGTTCTGCAATGTGACCCTGACCCTGGCTCCCAAGGCAGCAAGTGCAGAATCCCCCTCGATGAGCTTGAGAGGCTCCAACCAGCCTGTTCTGAATAAGGCTGGACTGCCCTAGCCAGACCCAGACACTAGAGTTACAGGCACATCTCTCACACCCAGAAAAGTCCTGTCACAAGACCCCTGTCAGTCCCATCATGCCACAGGGGCTGGTCCAGCCCATTGTGTAAAAACAGCTCTGGAAATTACAGAGCAGCTGAAAGTGACTGGTAGGATTTGAATCCAGAACCTTTGAATAATTGACCTGGTTCACACCAAGGACCACTACTTAAACAGTCAACAGGCGCTCAGTTGTGCCACAGAGCCCCCAGTTCAGAGAGATCTTCATCCTCTCCCTCTGCTTTGCAACAGGGCAATTGCTGGGGTAGAAGAAAGGGAAAAGCTGAACCAGAGGAAACGCATGCTCCCCCTCCCACACTCAGACACCCCCATACCCAGAGTCTCAGCTGTGGCTTAAACCTGGTTCCAGAGAGAAGAGGCCAATTCAAACAGCTCCATGGCAGAGAGGGAGTCAGCATGTCGGTGGGTGGGGCAGGGAGCTGGGGGCAGATCTTGGCTCTAACTCAGTGAGTGACCTTGGCCTGTTCAGTGAATCTCTCCCTGGCTCTCTGGCCCTGTCTGTACAGCAGGGACAGCAACACTCACAGGCCCCACAGGAGGGCCCGTGACCTAGCAATGTGGCACCCTGAGCAACCTCTGATATTCCCTGCTTGAGCCCCAGAACCAGCCCTGAGTGAGTGGGGGCAGGGAGAGCAGCTCACACATGCCAAGGGGCTGGCCAGGGGCAGGACATAAGCCTCCAAGGCAGCAGTGGGTGGGTGGAGCAGGGAGCTGGGCTCTAACTCACTAGGGGTGCGTCCCATAGCTCAGAATAAGCAATGCAATTGAGTAGCTTATTTTGAGTCAATTTTGAAATAGCTTATTTTGTAATTTGGCGCTGGCTATACAGCACTTATTTAGAAATAACTCGCTATTCCGAAACGCCTCTCACTCCTCGTGCCATGAGGTTTACAGGGACGTAGGAATAGCGAGCCCGTTATGGTTTGAAACAAGAGGCTTGCTCTTAAGATGCGTCTGTGTGATATGAGCACCACGTTCTAAACCTCTGAGCTAGCCAGCCCACGGGTGTCAGTCTCACAATTGGCCCTTTCAGAAAGGAGACTTCGGTGTCCCCAGGGACGTTGTAGGCTCTGGAACACGATGGGTGAGACAGCAGCAACTGTGCTGGGCAGGGGAATTAGCTCAAGTGGTAGAGTGCTTGATTTGCATACAAGAGACAGTGGGATTGATGCCCACATTCTCCAACTGCAGCTCAGTTCTTGTCCCTTATTTTCACTGTCAGGGGCTCAGTGGCCCCCTACCTGCTCTCCCAAAAGAGAGAGACCTGGCTCCCCTTTCTTTTCCCCCAGCAATTGCCATGCTGCAAAGCAGAGTAGCAATATCAGGCTCTGTGGTGCAAGGGAAAGCATGTTGGACTTTTAATCTGTAGTGGTTAATGTGAGCCCAGCTAGACATTCAAAGGCTGTGGGTTCAAGTCCCCCGAGTGTTGCTTTCTCATTTACAGGGTGCAGCTTTTACAGAACAGGCAATCCTTAGGCTGACACGGGGGTGGGCTTCAGTCCAGACAGTTCCCAGCAGACCCCAGTGAGGGTGGAGGGAAGGGCTAGTTGGGGTTGGGTTTGGGGGTTGTTCTGAAAGGCTTCAGGTGCCGTTAGATCGTTTTGTCCCTCCCTGTCTCCTACTAGTGTTGAGCAACACTCAGGCTATGTCTACACTGCACTGTTCTTCTGCAAAAAGCTATGCAAATTTCGAAACCCAATTTGTGTAGCTTTTTCTTCTGCTTTTTTTGGAAGAGGCTTTTCCGACATTTGGCCTGTGTACACTGAGCAAGTCACACAAGGGAGGCAGCAGGCAGAGCCGGCCCAATGCACTAGCCTCCCAGGGCAGGGGAGGCCAAGCCACAAGCCTCCAGCAGCTGCCTGGCCTAATTTATCTCGCTTCCCCAGGCTGGCACCCAGGGACATTATCAGCTGATGTCACCCCCTTCTGTCACGTGGGAGTTGGGCTCATCAACAGGCTGGTCAGCAGCAGCTGCAGTTACCTGGGCACCCAGGGGAACGGCAATAAGAGAAGACCCTGTGTTTCTGCCTGGCTTTGAAGCAGGAACATTTTACATGGCAGGCAAATGTGATAACCACTACACCACAGAAACACACTTCAGGGGTGAAACTTGGCTAACTATTCTGTTACTAGCTCTTTCTAACACCCTGCTCTGCAGGGGAGGGGAATGCACCTTGGGAACACTCCACCTCTTGTTCTCATGGAAGCCACTAACCCGAGCTGCCAGCTCCTCATTTCCTCCCCAGCCCCTTCATATTTGTAGTTCAAAGCTGGAGCTCCTGTGGAAGGAGGTGAAGCTACAGAAGCTGACAGGGGACAATCAGCAGGTGAAGGGTTATTTTTTCTCCTCCCTGGGCTGATGTGGCTAGAGCTGAGGAGAAAAAAATCATCTCCCCTTCTCCTCAGAAGATGGAAAACACAGTTGGTTCTCTCAAACCTGGACCCCAGAACTAGACTTTTTCCTATTTCTGGTGAAAGCAGAGAGCAAATGGCTTGCAGACTGAGAATGTGACTTGAAGAAGGGCCTCATGCAGCATGGGGCTTGAACCCATGAACCTGCGATTAAGAGTCTCACATGCTACCAACTGAGCTAGCTAGGCTACGTGCATAAAGTTTCCTAATATCCCATCTCAGGGTAACAGGAGCCAAGTGTTCTCCACTGCCTGACTCTAGGCTCTTTCTTGCCCCTAATGTGGGGTTCTGGTCTGTGGAGAGGTTCGAGCTCAAACCCCACTCCCAACACACCCACTTCTTTCCCCACAAGGAACGGTCCCATTTCCATCTCTCCAGGGACAGGAGAAGGCCTCTGGCCTGTTCTCTGCAAAATGCTCAGCCTGTTTCATTTTCTGCAGGAATGACTGGGATCCATGCGCCCTGTTCCCCAGTGACAAGTGTGTGTCCTCTCCTCCGTTTCCACAGACACAGCAGGCCAGGGGGCTATGAGCCTCCAGAGGCCCCTTCCTACTTGGCCTCCCACAAAGCTGGGGTGAAAAGCTGCTGGACCCCCACCCCCTTCCTGTGCCAAGCCATGGCAAAGGTAGCAGGATTCACTCCCATCTTCTCCTGCCTACGCCCTGGTGCTGAGGGGCCAGCCCCTTTCCTGCTGCCCCAACTCTTATTCCCACAATGCACTTTGTGCAGGGGCCATTGGTCTTTGTGCCAAGGTGCATGGCTGGGAGCCAGGATTCAGGACCCTTCCCCAAATCCCCCCTCTGACCTGCTCACACTGTCTGACTGCCTCCAGCATGGGCTGAGCTCAGGGGCCAGGTGGGTGACCTGTCCTGCAGCTGTGATGGCATCAGGCCCTTCCCACCCACCTGCTCAGTCTGGAGACAGAGCTCTAGTGGGCCTCAGACACCCAGCAAGAGGAACATAATTCCCTTTGTTAAACCTCAGTGCACTGAAACCAAAGCACCTGAAGCACAAGGACCTTGTAACAATCACCTGAAACCCAGGAGGCTCCACTGAGATTTGAACTCAAATTGCAAGATTCAGTAGTCTGATTGCTGCCCCTTACACCATGGGACCTATCATGTGAATGTATGGTGGGCATCTCTGACTCTCAGCTCTCAGGCTGGCCTCTGCTCTCCTTGCTTCCCCTCAGCTGCTTCATCTCTCAGGACTCTCTGTCCTGCCCCAGCTCTGTTGCTTTCAGGGCAAATTCCTTGTTAGGAACAGTCACAATCTGGGGGTCAGTGAGGGTCCATCCCACCTGAGATGTGTGTTACACAAAAGCCTCGTTTCCTGCTCAGTTCCCAACTCTGGATGCAAACACATGGTTGCTATGGGGGTGTAACTAGTGTCCCCTTAAAAAGCTCATCAATTTAAATGAAACTTTTACATCTCCAGGTGTGTCACACTTTGGATTTCTATAGAATAGGGATTCTTCAAATGACCACAAACCCCTAACATGCTCTAGTGCCAATGCACATAAACCAGACAAAACCTGTCCCTCAGCTGGAACCAATTCAAACCTGCTCTGTGTGTGTGTCTGGTTTCTGTTTCCATCCATTCAACAAGGGTGTGATCTGATCTGGATGCCCATTGGCACGTCCTTACTCTCCTTTGGCTGTGCCCTGCAGAAGATCAAAGACCACGTCCAGCTGGGGATGAATGGCCACAATTGATCTTACAGCGTTTGATTTAGCAAGTCTAACTAAGACTCACTAAATCAAACCCAGAGGCCACCCCCACCAGCTTCCAGCACTTCTGCTCTTTGCCCCCTTCCGCTTCTTGTTGTGGGGACATGGCCAACTCCAGCTACATAGGGAGGGATGGCAGGGATAGCAGAAATCACTGGTAAGTGTGTTTCTGTGGTGTAGTGGTTATTGCATTTGCTTAATCTGTAAAAGGTCCCTGGTTCAAAACTAGGCAGAAACACAGTGTCTTCTCTTATTGCTATTCCCCTGGGTGCCCACAAGGCAGTTCCAGGGTCTGCTCTCTAGTGCAGGGCTGGGAGGCATGTGTGCTGGCTTTCAGGAGCCTGTGGGAGACACCTAAACAGGTTAGGCTGAGACTTCTCAGTGATGCCTTGCCTGAGACCAGGTTGTTGTGGCCACACAGTCCAGGGCCCACCCTACAAGTGCCAGTACTGTGGCTGTGCACCTTCAGGGCAGTGTGGCTGGTGCCTTTGCCACATGGGGACACAAAACTACATAATGTCCCGCCTCATGCCCAGACCCCAGCCACCCTGTTCCCCTTGCTTTCTTCCCCCCCGCACCCCCAGCTTCCTTTGACACCCTCCCTTTTTCCTGCTCCCCCACCCTACTCCTTCATCCATGTTCCTTCTGCACCCTTTCCTCCTGGGGCTTTGTGTAGAGGTATTGGCCTTGGCATCTTCTCCGCTGGAAGTGCCTCTTCTTTGGAAAGCAGCTCCCAGGAGTTAATGGAACTTCTTCTTCTCAGCTTGGAAAAGGGACAAGCAAGGAGCAATGGGACAGGGGTTTATGTGATGATGACAGGGGTGCAGAAAGCAAATCAGAAATTATTTTTTCTCCTACTCAAGAACCAGGCTGACAGAATGAAACTGATAAGTAACCAAGTTAAAAATAAACCAAAAGGAAGCATTTTTGTGCTCAGTGGAACTCCTTGCCAGAGGATGTTGCGAAGGTGAAATCTACAAGAAGGTCCAAAACAGAACTGGATAATTTAATTCAGGAAAGGTCAATCAATGGCATTTAACCAGGATGGACAGGGAAGGTGTCCCTAACTGGTGTATTCTAGAAGCTAGGAATGGGCGACGGGAGGGATCACTTAATAACTGTCCATCCTGAGGATTCCCACTGGGCAATGGAATTGGCTGCTGTCGTGAGACAGGATCCTGGGCTAGTTGGACAACTGGCATGGTCCAGTCTGGCTGTTCTGATGTTCTGCTTGGTTTCTGTTCTTGTCTCCTCTGAACAATGGAAAACAGAGCCTCGTCCTGAAGGGGACAGACAGTGGCATGTGAAAGGCTAATGTAGGTAAGGAAAGACATCTATTCACATATTCCTGATGGTCTAGTGGCTAGGATTCAGTCCTTTCACTACTGAGACTTGGATCTGATTCCCAGTTGGGGAAACCAGCTGCAGTTTTCACCTGATAACTGCCCACTCAGTCATCTTATGTCATTGTTACAGCAGCTGTGACCCAAGAGGTTAGCTCAGGGCCCCTTTTCCACCTCTCCCTCACTGCCAAGACAACACCTGCCATTTTCACAAGCCCTTCAGGCATAACGGCTTCGTGCAAGAGGGTTTTTCTTGCGCAAGACGGGGCAGTGTAGACAGCTCTGTCTTGCGCAAGAGCCTCTTCCGCAAAATGGCGGCTCATTAGTTATGCAAATGAGGCTCGGTGATATTCCATGCTGAGCCTCATTTACATAGCTCTGGCACAAGTTCGCATCAGTCTAGACACAGCCTGAGTGTTGCTCAGCGCTGGGATGAGACAGGGAAGGACAAAAGGGTCTAACGGCGCCTGCAGCCTTTCAGAACAGCCCCCGGCCCCACCCCCAAGTACCATCCCTTTCCTCTACTCTCTCTGGTCTCAGTTGGACACTGTCGGACTCAGGCCTCCCCGGTGCCAGCCTAAGGGCTCTGAGAAGACATGGCAGCTCCATGGGCAGAGTCCTGAACCCCTGGCTGGTCAGGGATCATTAAGCAGCTGTAGGGTGGGGCTGCTGCACAGCTTAGAACAGGGGTGGGCAATAACTTTTTATGGGGAACCACTCCCAGGGCTGCCGTTTTCCATGCTATTAACGGAGGAGGTGAGGGTCTGGGATGCAGGTTGGGTGCAGACAGGAGCTTGGGGCAGGGGATTGGGGTGCAGGAACAGTTGTAGGGGTTTGGGTTGTGACTTGGGGTGGGGGATTGGGGTGCAGGATCTGGGAGGGGTGTGGGTTCAAGAAGGGGGCAGAGGGTTTGGTTTATGTGGGGTACCAGTGGGTTGAGGGAAGGGAGGGGCTGGGGTGCCAGAGACAGGCTCTGACTGGGAGAATTACCTGGCTCACTCCTGGCCAGCAGCCCAGCACATTTCTCAGGCAGCTACTTCCCTGCCCCTGCACAAGCTGCAGGGGCCATCTGGGTCGGTGAATAAGAGCCTGAGTGGAGGGGGGATGGTGCTTCATGTGGCCCAAAACTAGCCAATGGGATTGTGCTGGGAGCAGGGACACTAATGGCCCAGCAGTCCCTGTTCTCAGTGGTGTAGGGGGGTGGGGCAAGTAGTGACTTGATGAGCTGGATCCAGCCCGCTGGCCTATATTGCCCAGGCCTGGCTTAGAGGGAACTTTGGCTCTGGCTGTGAGGGAGGGGCGCTGTGGAAAGGCCAGTCTTGCCTTCCTGGGCAGGGCATAACGATGTCCATTTTGTGCAGCACGGCTGCCAAACACCCCAGACAGAGAATTACAGGCCAGTGAGGACTGCTGCCAGCCATCAAAGTAGCTCAGTTAGGAGAGCATTAGATGCAAGGTGTGAAAGTCCCTGGTTTGATCCCTGTCTTTAGAACATGTAGCAGGAATCTCTCAGCTAATGTCCAGTTAGTCTTGGCACTGATGAATCATCTTAATCTGATTAACCCCTTATCTTCCACAGAGGCCTGCTTGTAGCAGTCCAAAGTAGCTCATTTGGGAGAGCATTATACTGAAGATCATACCCCTAAGACTTAGAAACACCAACTCACTAAGGGGATTGAGCCCAACAACTTAATGCTATTAGTGCCACATGCAAAGTGGCTGAATGTACCAGCCCACAGCAAAGGGAGTTGCTAGTGGCCCTAGCAGAGAAGAGCTGGAGGCAGTTGCAGGGATGCTGTGGAGTGAGATGGGTGGTCTAGAATAAATGTCTAATTACAGGGCAGTGCTCACTTTGCATGTGGGATCGATAGCCTCATTCTCGAGGGCATCTTCCTTTTTTCACAGGCAGAGCCAGCCAGGAGGCTAAGGGACTCCAGTGACCTCTCCCCCTTCAGACACAGAAAGGAGATGTGGGCTCACCTAGCAGGTGAGGTTCTTTGGCAGTAGGAAAAGCCTGTTGGATTTCTAAGCTGCAGTGCTCAGTGGGTGCCAGGCCAGTCAGGTAAAGGCTGTGGGTGCAAATTGCACTAGAGTCACTTTAGCATCTGCTCCTACAGAACAGACAACCCCTTGAGTCTGGGAACAAGGAAAGACACCCAGGGCTGGTCACCAGGGCCCATGGGTCTCTGTGCAAGGGGGCTGTGTGCTCACAGACAAGCCAGTGAAAATGGGGGGGTGGAGCAAACATACGGCCTCTGGAAGAGAACTTCTGGAAAAGCTTATTTTGAAAGAGAACGTCTACACAGCAAAAGTGCATTGAAAAACTGAGCTGCTTTTTGGAACGATAATGTCCACATTGATGTGCGCTGTCTTGAATTTCAGTTGTGATTACTGTGGCTGGAGTGGCCACCAGGGCACCTGTGCTATTTCCTGAAGGCCTCTTCTTTCCAAAGAACTCCCTCTTCCCTGTCCACACTCGCCTTTCCCCGAAAACGCATCTTTAGAGAAAAGGCTTCTTCCTCATAGAAAGAGGTTTGCCGCCATCAGAAAACCCCTCAGTTCTCTTGACTGTCAGTGGCCCCTCTGCCAGAGACCTAATGGGGATGTGCTCTGTGTCGATTTGGAGCCCCCAGGAAGCACTGGGGAGTAATGATTTTCAGTGGCTCTGGGGAGGAATGTGTTTGAAATAGCAGCAGTGGAGCATCCACACTACGGATATTTCATGTTACTTGCTCAGGGGTTCCTTGCCTCAGTATGCTGCAGAGAAATTCCTTGTGTGTTAAAGGGCCTCAGGGAGCCCAGAGCAGGATTCTAGTCCCATTGATCCCCTCAACACTCAATCCCAGCCCCAAGCACCACCCCCCCCACATATCACTAATCCTGTGTCCTGACTTCTGTACCCTCCCACATTCTCACCCCTGCCCTGATTCCCCCACCCCATTCACATGCTCCCCAAATCCCTGCCTTGAGCCTCCCACACTCCAATCCACACTTGAATTTCTAACAGGTACTGTCCTATCACAAACTCTCCCCCAACTTCCTGCCTTGAACCTCCCCCTGGTCCAAGGGGTGGGGCCCAATAGAACAGGCCCTGTAAGAAATGTGTCGCTTTCACCCCTGGGAGCAGCTCAGCCATGCAAAGGGGCTGCCTGGGGCAGGACATTAGCCCTGGAGGGCAGGGGTGGGTGTGACAGTGACATCACAAGGGCCTTTTGTATCACCTCATCTTATTGGCTAAAGGAGGTTGGGAGATGATGACCTCACAGAGAGTCCATGACAATGGCCAGGTGGGACAAGCTTTCCCTTGACTAACTGACCTAGAAGGCAGATGTCCCTGTGGAGAAGGTAAGAGCCTCCAGGAGGCCCCCTATTGATACAGCAGGAGAATAAGCTCAAGGGGTAGAGCACTTGTTTACCATGTGAGAAGCAGTGGGATTGATGCCCACGTTCTACCCGAATGGGGAAAAATCCCCATTTTTCTTCTCACAGGTAGAGCCAGCCAGGGGGCTTAGTGGCCCCTCCCTCTTCCTACTTTGTCTCCCCAAAAGCCAGCCATGTGGGGTCAGGAAGCTGCTGGGACTCAGCCTCCCATTGCCTGGCAGTGACAGAAGCAGTGGAGACAAGCCCTGGGGGCAGAGTTGCCCCACTGGGAAAGTGCCTGCTACACAGGGGAGAGGCAGCAGCTCCCTCCACATGGTCTCCAGTCGGCGGGGCATTGGCTCCTTCCCTGCTGGCCTAACAAGAGAGTTCTTTTCCCCACCTCCATGAACCTCCTCACAAAGCTGATTGGCTGGCTGAGAATGCCACTCAAGCACACAATCGCTCAGCTCCCTGGCATGCACTGAGTGATGGAGCAGACTGACGGGAGGTGTCGGTCACCAGCCCAGCCTCTGAGCTCAGCCCATGTGGGAGGGAGCCAGGCAGGAGTCAGAGCCAGGCAGGACCAGGGGATGGGAAAGGGGCGAGTCAGAGAACAGAGACAGGGCAGCAGTAAAGAACATCCACAAACCCAGCCTAACTGCTTGGCCTGCTGCCATGCGAACCACGACTCCATCCGCCGCCAGCCCACAGTGCTTTCCCCACCCAGCCCCACTGGGCTAGTGCTGAGTGTGCCACGGAGCTTCCTGGAGCACTGCCCATGCAGGAGAGGGGAGGGGCAGTTTGAGTCACCCAGCTCTGCCCCTTCTGAAAATGGCAAGTGTTGTCTTAGCGGTGAGGGAGAGGTGGGAAGGAGCATGAAGTAACCTCTCAGGTCACAGCTGCTGTAACATGTGACAATGAGGTGAGAAAAATGACTAGACACTTGTTATGCGAAAGTTCAGGCTGGTTTTCCTGACGGGGAATTGAACCCAGGCCACAGCATTGAGAGTATTGGAGCCTAACCACTAGACCACCAGGGATGCATGAAGTAAGCTACTTTGCTCACCTACACTAGCCTTTCACAGGCCATTTTCTGTCCACTTCAGGATGGGGGGGTCCATTCTCCCTTGCCCAGAAGGGACAAGAACAGCCAAACAGAACATCAAAGCAGCCAGACTGGGCCATGCCAGTTGTCCAACTCGCCCAGGATCCTGTCTCATGACAGCAGCCAATTTCATTCTCCCAAGGGAATCCTCAGCACAGACAATTATTACGTGATCCCTCCCATTGCCCATTCCCAGCTTCTGGAATACACCAGCTAGGGACACCTTTCTTGTCCATCCTGGTTAAATGCCATTCATTGGCTGGCTTTTGGGGAGAGCAAGTAGGAAGTGGTGGGTGGGGGGCAGCTACTGGACCCACTTAGCCCCCTGGATGGCTCTGCCAGTAAAAAATAAAATGGGGTTTGTCCTTATCACTGGAGAACATGAACATTGATCTTCCTACTTCTCACATGCACAACAAGCATTCTACCACTTGAGCTAATTCCCCCACTATGTTCAAGTAAGCCTTCTTGGAGGATCTTCCCTTCTCCACAGGGACATCTGTCTTCTAAATCAGTTAGTTGTGAGAAAGGAGAGGGCTCCAAAAAGGCCTCAAGGGCAAGTCTCAAGGAGACTCCCTGCAGCAAAGCCATGGAGGGGGGGCGGGGGGGGGTGTCTCTGAGATGGCCCCTGCCCTGCAGCCTGTCCCACCTGGCCATTGTCATGGACTCTCTGTGAGGTCATCACCTCCCAACCTCCATTAGCCAATAAGCTGAAGGGCTGCAAAAGGCCCTTGTGATGTCACTGCCACACCAACCCCTGCCCTCCAGGGCTAATGTCCTGCCCCAGGCAGCCCCTTTGCATGGCTGAGCTGCTCCCAGGGGTGAAAGTGACACATTTCTTACAGGGTCTGTTCTATTGGGCACCACCCCTTGGGCAGGGGGAGGCAGGGAGTTACAGGCACATAGCTTGCTCCCAGAGCACTGGGACGACCATGGAGCAGGACTCAGTGGCCAGTTTGTGGTACCCAGGGGTTCAGAATGGGAGGCAGAGCCCTGCCTTGCTAGTGCCAGTCACAGCAGCCTCTGCACCAGTTCCAGCCTTGTGCTTTCCTTCTTCCCAACGTTCCTCTCCAATCAGCCTTTTCGTGAACCAGCAGTTCCATGGGTGGCCGGGGAGGCCTCTTCTGTGTCCCAGAAGCACATAGGAAAATGTGAGCAAAGACTATAACAAGGCCTCAAAGAGAGTTGACCCAGGATTTCCCATACACAAGTAAGGTGTTTTAGCCAGTTGAGCCATGGTGCCCTACTTAACCATCTTTATTTTACTGAGTTTTTCCAGGATACCTGTCACATCCTGGAAAAACTCTGCCGCATCCAGGGAACCGGTCCCCTTTTTCAGATCACTTTCCAAAAAAGTGGGCATGTTTTTTCGGAAGGCCTGTATTCCTCATTTTATTAGGAATAAGGGTTCTTCTGAAAGAGGAGGTTTTCCCCACATTTGGGTCCGTGTAGATGGGCCAAATGTCGGAAAAGCCTCTTCTGAAAAAAGAAAAGTGTCTCTAAAACTGTTCTAATTTATGGTTGCAGATAACATCTTTAAATTACAAAGTGCAGCCATTCCCTATTTCCCTCCAGCCTTCCAGGATCTCAAGGCCTGTGCAGCCCAAGAAACATGATTGACAGTTGGTATTCACAATCTTATTGTCAATTGAGTGCAGGGCTTTGAAAACATGGACTCAAGGGAACCTGCTTGTGCTAAGGGTGGGCTTTAGGGAAAAGGCTCTTTTCTTCAAGCCAGAGTCAAACCAGCAACCTAAGGATGATTTATCAAGCACACCCTACAGCCTTCCACACTACCAGCTAAGCTAGCAAAAGATGCCTGAGAAATGTTGGTTTGTTCAGACTGGTCCTTCTTCAAGTGTCAGGGGACGTGCTACCCCAAGTGGACGGCATCATAGATGAGGGGCAGAAGAACCCAGCAGCACAGGGGTTGTCACAGGTACTTCTCATGCAGAAAGACCCCTGAGTGAAAACTGAGCTAGATCACAAGGAAAGAAAGTTGGGCTCTTCCTATGTGTCTTTTTTGCCCCAGAGTCTCTAGGGGAGCAGGAGGGGCAGATCCACAAAAAACAAACCACTTGAGTGAACCTTAGTCTAGCCTCTCACTTGTGCTGCTCGCTCTCCCAGACAGTTCCTACACCCAAGGCAATAGCTTCACAACCAAGGTGTGTCGAGTCGATTTACCTCAACCTAGAGCCAGCGCAGGGAGTAGAACAGGTTTCTTTTCCTTTCTGAGAAGCAGGGAACACACATTCTCTGAGGCCCCGGCCTGAGACTCCCGCCCTTTAGTGCCAGGGAGCACTAGGCAGAGCCTGGCAGCTGCTGGGAACAGACGTGAGAACATCAGCGAGAAACGCAAACTCAGCCCCCCTTCATCTCTAGCCAAGATGGTAGGTTCCATGGCCCCAGCACATCCCAGCCTCCTGCTGAGCCAGCCAGACAAGACACCAAGCACCACTGGGCAGTAGACACCCAGCAGGAGGCACAAAATTCTTTTCTCGCCAGCCTGAGGACAAGGAAGCTAAAGCACATGGAATGGAAGGGTTTTGCAGCAAGCAGCCAGTGAAGGTCCCACTGAAATTTAAACTCAGATTCCAGGATTCAGAGTCCTGAATGCTGCCCCTACACCATGGGACCAACAGCAAGCCATAAAAAGCAAAGAGGCCCAGGGACAAACTGGAATCAGGGAAAGCAGGAGGCAGAAAGACCTCCAGTCTACACAGCATGGCTTTGTGCAAAAATGGACCCTAATTAATTATGCAAATAAAGCACGGCAATATGCGAATCAGCGCTTCATTTCCATACGCGTTTGTGGAAGAGAGGTGCAGTATAGAGATAGCCTACATGGTAGATAGCCATGAAGTGACATTGACTCAGGAAAAATCCCAGGGATGCAATCGTTAGTTACACAAATTAAAAAGAATTCACCAGCTCAGACATGATTTCTAAGCCCCTACACAAGGAAAATAATAAAACTGGATGGACTCTCTAGACTGCTCCCTACTTGCACATGTGAAGACATCCATTCCTAAGACTGTGTGGCCTAATGAAAAAGGCATTTGACTTCAGATCAGAAAATGGAGGATTTAAGTCCCTTTGCAGTTGTATTTAGTGTGCTCGGGGTCCTGCTGTCTTATGCCTAGAAAGTTTCTTCTGTAACAACATGGTTTTTCTGTAGCCCTCTTGCAAGGCCTGTAACTATTTGGTGGGCCTAAACTAAAGCCTTCTTCTGTAGCCAGACTGAAGAGCAGCAGCAATGAGCTGTAAAGCATAGAGTCACATTCCATCTAAATGACATTTACATAGCATCACACTAGACTGTGAGAAGGGTGTCTGATCCTATTGACACCCACTGTCACTAAGTAAGAAACAGATATCGAGATGGCTAGAGAAAACTTTGTTAACAGCATTTTGTCTGGCAAAAAACTGCTTACCGATAGTTGTGTTTGTGCAATCAGCATGCTATGATTATTGTCCTCACTATCCTATTGTTTGTCTGTGTGGTCGCTGTCTGGTTTGTAACTGTTTCTGTCTGCTGTACAGTTAATTTTGCTGGGGGAAAATCAACAAAGGTGGTGGAGTATGATTGGTTAGGTAAATCATAATAGTATGTTATCTTCGGTTAGTAACATTATACTTAAAATGATTGGTTAAGCAGGACTCAATTTTCACAATATAAACTGGGGTCCAAGAAGGAGACCAGGAAGAAGAAGGAAAAGGGGAAAAGAGGAGAGGAAGAAGGAGGAAAAGGGAAAGGAAGACCAAGAAGGAGGAGGGAAGACCTGGAAGCAGAACTCACCTCTAAGCCAGCCTCAGACCAGAGCGGCCAGGACTCCTCTGCATGACTGTTGAAATGGTTTGCTGTGTGAATTCTGTCAGGTGATGTCAGGCCTGGGCACTGAGATTATTTACCAGTTTTCTTAAACTGCTTCTACTTAGAGTTGTGATGGCCTGAGTGGTTAAGGTGTTAACTTAGAAATCAAATAGGGCTTCCCTGTGCAGGTTCAAATCCTGCTCACAGTGAGGCATGTGTTTTGGCCACACCCCTTCCTAGGGCAACAAGGTACTCAAACCCTGAGAAGAACTTTACAGGGCCTGTTCTACAGGGCACCATCCCTTGGGGAGGGGGGAGGTTCAAGGCAGGAAGTTGAGGGAGGGGTTGTGATAGGGCAGTACCTGTAAGAAATTGGAATGTGGGAGGCTCAAGGCAGGGATCTGGGGAGGGTGTGAGAGTGGTGGGGGAATCAGGGTAGGGGTAAGGATGTGGTCAGGTACAGAAGTCATGACACAGGATTAGGGATGTGGGGGGGTCTTGGGGCTGGGATTGTGTGTGTGTGTGTGTGTGTTGAGGGGATCAACGGGACTAGATTCCCAGCTCCCCCTGCTCTGGGCTCCCTGAGGCCCTTTAACACACAGGACAGAGCCCATCAACGTGGACATTATCGTTCCAAAAAGCAGCTCAGTTTTGCTGTGTAGACATGTGTCTTTCCTTGTTCCCAGACTCAAGGTGTTGCCTGTTCTGTAGGAGCAGATGCTAAAGTGACTCTAGTGCAATTTGAACCTACACCCTTTACCTAACTGATCTGGCACCCACTGAGCACTGCAGCATAGAAATCCAACAGGCTTTTCCTTCTGCCAAAGAACCCCACCTGCTAGGTGAGCCCACATCTCCTCTCTGTGTCTGAAAGGGGAGGGGTCACTGGAGTCCCTTAGCCTCCTGGCTGGCTCTGCCTGTGAAAAAAAGGAAGATGCCCCTGGCAAATGAGGTTATGGATCCCACATGCAAACTGAGCACTTCCCTGCAATTAGACATTTATTCTAGACCACCCATCTCACTCCACAGCATCCCTGCAGCTGCCTCCAGCTCTCCTCTGCTAGGGCCACTAGCAACTCCTTTTGCTGTGGGCTGGTACATTCAGCCACTTAGCATTTGGTGCTAATTGCATTAAGTTGTTGGGCTCAATCCTCTTGGTGAGTTGGTGTTTCTCAACCAGTCATCTGATCTTCAGTCTAACGCTCTCCCAACTGAGCTACTCTGGCTGCTACAAGCAGGCCTCTCTGGAAGAGGTGGAAGGGGGAGGGGCTAATCAGAGTAAGACAATTTGTCAGTGCCAAGCTGTGGCTGAAAAACCTGACATGATGATCAAACACAAGACTAACTCAAGGGCTATGTCTACACTTGAGGTTTCTTGTGCAAGTGTTCTTGTGCAAGCAGTCTTGCGTGAGAAAAGCAAGAAAACATCCACGCTGCCATGTGCCAGCTGTGGTTTTGCACAAGAGCACCCATGGCAGTGTGGATGCGTGGCAGGGATTTCCCCACGTTACTGAGCGTGGGCTGGAGCCAGTTCTGTGCTGTCTCCTTCAACAAACAAAGGGAACAAACAGATCTTGTGCCTACCTGACTGCGTGCTGGGCTAGTGCTATGTGTGCCACAGAGCTTCCTGCCGTGCTGCCTACACAGGAGAGGGGAAGGGCAGTTTGAGTCACCCAGCTCTGCCCCTTCTGAAGGGCTTGTGAAAATGGAAGGCACTCTCTTGGCAGTGGCAGGGAAGGGGCCCTGAGTTACCCTCTTGGGTCACAACTGCTGTAACAATGAGGTAAGATGAAAAAGAAGGCAGGTGTCATGGGAGGAATGAGGCCGGTTTGCCTGATTGGGAATTGAACCCAGGCCTCAGCAATAAAAGCACAGAATCCTAGCCACTAGACCACCAGGGACAGACAAATAGGCCTCTTTCCTTACCTACACTAACCTTTCACAGGCCACTTTCTGGCAGCAAGGGAGTCAGCACATCTGTGGGTGAGGCAGGGAGCTGATCTTGGCTCTAACTCACTGAGTGACCTTGACCTGTTCAGTGAATCTCTCCCTGGCTCTATGGCTGTACAGCAGAGACAGCAACACTCACAGCCCCACAGGAGGGCCGCTGGCCTAGCAATGTGGCACCCTGAGCAGCTTCTGATGTTCCCTGCTTGAGCCCCAGAACCAGAACCAGCCCTGAGTGAGGGGGGCAGGGAGAGCAGCTCACACATGCCAAGGGGCTGGCTAGGGGCAGGACATGAGCCTGCCAGGCAGCAGTGACAGCACAAGGGCCTTGCACAGCCCCTCAGCTCATTCGTTGGGAGGCAGTGACCTCACAGAGGGGCCATGGCAACAGCCAGGTGGGACAGGCTGCAGCATCTCAAAGACCCCCATGGGCTGGCTGCCTGGCATCTCCTTTGTGAGGTTTCCCCTTGAGTGTCTCTGGGAGTGTCTCTGTGGAGATTTCCCCTTTCCCCAGGCTGTAGTGGGAGGGGGCTGGGGGAGGCAGGGGCTGTCACTGAACTCCTGGGAAAAGCAAGGGAGAGGGCTGCAAACACCCAACAAGGATGGGATGTGAACCTATGTGTGCACAGCACAATGGATTAGCAGTATATCACCTTAACCACTTGGCCACCTCATCAGAGCTGGAAGGGTTTGTTTCAAATCACCTGAAGTCAGCGGTTCTGGGAACCTTTCTGACACTTGCTGGCTGGCCAGAGACACCCAGGCAGGAAGGTTTTGGCTTTTCACAATGTTCCCTGGGCTGTTGTACAAAGCTCAGCGCTGGTAACAAACCCAAACACCCCCTGGCTACATCTACCCTTCAGACTTCTTGCTCAAGAACTGTTTTGTGCAAGAGTTCTTATGCAAAAGGTCTTGTGCAACAGTGTGTCCGCACTGCCATGTGCTTTTGCAGAAGAGAAGTGCTTTTCTGCAAGAGCACCCATGGCAGTGTGGACACTCTCCTGCCAAGAAAGCTCTGATGGCCATTTTAGATATAGGGCTTTCTTGAGCAAGAAACCGCTGTTGCCTGTCCACACTGCCTCCTTGTGGATGAGTTCTTGTGCAAGAGGGCTTATTCCTCGTAGGGCAAGCATAACTCTTGTGCAAGAAACCCTGTTTTCTGATGCTGTACTATAAATTTACTTGCGCAAGAACATGTCTGCAGTGTAGACGCTCTGCAAATTTTTGCACAAGAACAGTTGCTTTTGTGCAAAAAGCCTGCAGTGTAGATGTATCCCTGCAGTGTAGACACAGCCTGAGAAACACGAGGAAAGGAAGTGGCCAGAGCCTCCCCCCAGCAGGCTGGCCCTCAAAAGGATAGGTACGTCTACAGAGCACCCTCACCTCAAAGTAAGCTGTGCAATGTGAGCGGGCTGCCCGGGACCCCAGGATAAGGTCTGTGGGGAGTTTCCAAGGCAACAACAACTGCAAAGTTTCATAATCTACACTCATGTGACTGTGATTTATTCCTCCACTAGCAAGTGTCTCTGAAGGGATGAAAAGTGCAGGGAGCTGCGTCACATTCTCCTGCCTGAGTCTCAGTCCTGGCTGAAGCCTAGCTACAGAGAGAAGAGGCCAATGCAAACAGCCCCATGGCAGCGAGGGAGTCAGTAGGTGGGTAGGTGTAGCAGGGAGCTGGGGGCAGAGTTCAGCTCTAACTCACTGGGGGTGCATCCCATAGTTCAAAATAATCAATGCGCCTATTTTGAAATAGCTTATTTTGTAATTTGATGCTGGCTACACAGCACTTATTTAGAAATAAAATGCTATTCCAAAACATCCCTCCCTCTTCATGCCAAGCAGGGATGTCGGAATAGCAAGCCTGTTAGGGGTTCAAACAAGGGGCTTGCTCTTAAGACGCGTCTGTGTGATATGAGCACCACATTCTAAACCTCGAAGCTAGCCAGCCCGCAGGTGTCAGTCTCATAAGTGGCCCTTTCAGAAAGGAGCCTCGGGCAGCCACCGCGATGTTGTGGGCTCCGGAACAAGGTAGGTGAGGCAGCAAAAGCTTTTGTTGATAGGGGAATTAGCTCAAGTGGTAGAGTGCTTGCTTAGCATGTGGGAGGCAGTGGGATCAATGCCCACATTCTCCAACAGCACCTCATTTCTTCTCCCTTATTTTCACTGTTGGGGGCTCAGTGGCCCCCTCCCTCTTCCTACCTGCTCTCCCAAAAGAGACAGACCTGGCTCCCCTTTCTTTTCCCCCAGCCATTGCCATACTGCAAAGCAGAGAGTGGAGATATCAAACTCAGTAGCCCATCAAGGTTTGCAGTGCAATAGAAAGCATGTTAGGCATTTAAGTTGTAGTGGCTAGTGTGAGCCCAACTAGACATTCAAAGGTTGTGGGTTCAAGTCCCACCAGCATCACTTTAGCTGCTTTTTCATTTCCAGGCTGCCTTTTACAGACCAGGCAATCCTTAGGCTGAAATTGGGGTGGGCTTGAGTCCAGACAGTTCCCAGCAGACCCCAGTGAGGGTGGAGGGAAGGGCTGGTTCTTGGGTTTTTGGCTGAGGGTTGTTCTGAAAGGCTGCAGGTGCCATTAGACCATTTTGTCCCTCCCTGTCTCCTACTAGTGCTGAGCAACACTCAGGCTATGTCTACACTACACTGCTCTTCTGGAAAAAGCTACGCAAATTTCAAAACCAAATTTGTGCAGCTATTTCTTCTGCTTGTTTTGGAAGAGGCTTTTCTGACACTTGGCCTGTGTACACTGGGCAAGTCACACAAGGGAGGCAGCAGGCAGAGCCGGCCCAATGCACCAGCCTCCCAAGACAGGAGAGGCCAAGCCACAAATCTACAGTAGCTGCCTGGCCTGATTATTCTCCCATCCCCAGGCTGGCAGCAATGGGTGTTATCAGTTGATGTCACCCCCCTCTGTCAGGTGGGAGTTGGGCTCATCCCAGGCACAGGCTGGTCAGCAGCAGCTGCACTTACCTGGGCACCAAGATGCTGTATCTAAGAGGTGGAGTGTTCACAAGGTGCATTCCCCTCCCCTGTAGAGCAGGATGTTAGAAAGAGCTAGTAACAGAATAGTCAGCCAAATTCCACCTGTGGGATGTGCTTCTCTGGTGTAGTGGTTATCATGTTTGCCTAACATACAAAAGATCCCTGGTTCAAAGCCAGGCAAAAACACAGGCTCTGCTCTTACAGTAAGTGCAGATTCTGCTACCTGGCCTTCTTGCTGGGATAAGCCCACTCTCCTGTGATTTGGGGGGGGGGGGGTGACATTGGCTGATAATGCCCTTTGGTGCCAGCCTAGGGAAGTAAGATGAGTTAGGCCAGGAACCTGCTGGAGGCTTGTAGCTTTGCCTCCCCTGCCCTGGGAGGTTGGTGCATGGGGCTCGTTCCTCCTGCTGTGTGACTTGCCTAAGGAGGAAGCAAGGCAGGAATGGGGAGGAGGAGGGAAGCCAAGCTGAGGGGGGCATGGCAGAAGCTCAACATTGGAGTGGGACTCAGGGGGGTGAGCAGAGCCTCCCCCCTTTTGTTCTGCCAAATCCTGTGGGGTGGGGCTGGCTGTGGGGAGGCAGAGTCCTGTGTTTGTCTCTGGGCATCCCAGGGAGGCTCCTTGCAATGCAAGAGGAGAAGAAGGGGGTCCTGGGTGGAAGGAAAACAAGCAAAGCTGGTCCCAGTGGGGCATGGGCCTGGGCTCCAGTTTGGCACAGCTGAGTCACAGGTGTCTTGCGTAGGTCCTCTGGTGTAAGAGGCAGCACTCAGGACTCTGACTCCTGCATTCTGAGGTCAAATCTCAGGGGGACCTGCTGCAGCTGGGCTGGTTGCTACAAACCCCTCAAAATCCATCTTCTTTGTCTTCCTTTCCTGCAGGCTCCCTAGAGAGGAATTTGTGCCCCCTGCTGTAAGTCTGAAAACACCTGTCCCCCTGGCAGCTCTGTCTCTTGTCTGGCAGTCTGTGAAGGGTGGGGGCCCTGGAGATGCCCGTGGCTGCAGACAGCAACAGAGAGTCCCAAGAGCAGAAGGCTGAAAATTCAGCATCAAACTTGCCCCTTGCTGTGGGCCTGTAAGGTGACCACAACACTGCAGTGCTATTTCGGGGTACAGAGACACCTGTAATAACTATCCTGTGCGTTAACAGTGCCCCCTGATTTTGAAATGCAATGGGCTCACTATTCCAATGTCCCTGTGAACCTCATTCCATGAGGCGTAAGGGACATTTCAGAATAGCAGGTTATTTTGATATTTAGTGCTGTGTAGACACTAAAGCGTTTTTGAAAATAAGATCAAATTGACACCTTCTGTAGCTTGAGTCTCTGAGGCACACAAGAAACTGTCAAAAACCACAGAACCCATGGGGAGCTAACAAGGGACTTTGTCACAAAGTGGAAGGCATAAACACAATTTGCCACGTACACCCCCATTTCTTGCATATATTCAAAATCGTAAAATGCATAGTCCTCCCCCTACTCTGGAGACAAGATGTTACACATGTAAGACTCGTGGCCCTCTACATAGTCTATCTTTTGGTAACACTGGTGGTGGAAGGGGGTGGGGTTAGGAGCAAGGCCTAAGGGAGAGGTGGGGCATCTGTCAAAACAATACGGTGATGAAACCTATCAAGGCATTTACTACTGATGCAGCACTTTCTGCAGGCTTCTTTCAAGGCTCTGCAGGAACCCAAACCCAAGGGCTTCTTGGAGACCTTCCTCATGTCTGTCGGAGAGTGACTACAGGACCTGGACGTTGCCCGCAGCACTGCAGGAAGCTACATGGCACACACAGCAATAGCCTAGTGCAGAGTCAGGTCAGCACATTTTTGTTTCCACCCTAGAGTTTAAGGAGATGCACAAAATCCACTAACTCTGGAACGCTGGGAAAATAAATCTGGCTCATGGGAAGCCCTGAACCTCAGTCCTTCCTGTATCTTCCCCTCACCCTGTGAATGCCAGAAGAGTGGGGTGTGTCAGTTGGGGGCCACATCATTGAGGGTTGGGGCTTTGGGGAGGAGTTTTTTGCTTCTCACGTGTGTGTTCTCCAACTGACTTTTCTGTGGGCTAGTGGCCCCCAATGCAAAAAAGGTTCTCCACCCCTGTAATAAATAAAAAACATTGATTTTTGTATGGATTGAACATAAATATTTTACTTAATTTAAATTAAAGTTTGATCAACTAACATGAGAAAGTTAAATGGTTTAATCTCTTTAATAATTTAAATGCAACTGCCCAGATGCAGCCCGAGCAAAATGGCTTGACTAATCATGTAATTACCAGTGAGTTTTCATAAGCAACAGTACTCTGCAGGAGGTCTAGAGAGGGCAGGGCTATGATGGGCCGGGCCGGGTTTGGGCACCTCTGAGGGAATCCACTCAGGGCAAATTGCTCAAAACCAGGACTGCTGACAGCCCTTGACTGGAGGCCTTTCCAAAATAGGCCACAAACCAGTCACACCGAGCACTTCAGCTGCCAGTCCAGCCCGCAGGAAGCCTCATGAGCAAAACCCCTCAGATACCCCAGCTCTTCCTGTGCCACAATCAGCCCTGGGCTTACACACAGGTGAGAGGTTATAGAGCCCAATCTCTCCAACCCAGAACAGATCCACCCGGTTCCAAAGAAGCAGCCATGAATCCCTGGTCAATTTATACTTTAGATCTTACCCACAAGATCACAGTGGACCAATCCTTTAGAATCTAAAGGTTTATTAATAAAAGAAAGAAAAGGTTGAGAGTAAGGTTGTTAAGGAGAATACATTATATACATCAATCAGCAAGTTCTTGATGCAGGATCTTAGCGGAGATGTTACAAACTGCTAGCATAAAAGTCTTTGGCGTACATCGTATGTCAGGATGGGTCAGCAATCCTTCCCATGTCTCTGTCCTTAGCAAGGCTGCATTTGGGATAAGACTGATCACAAGATGGAGCCCCCCTCATGGCATTTGAATTCATTTCTGGTGTCTCCCAAGCTGGAGCTAATCACATGGTCAAGTGACCTGTCTGTTTCATATGCCAACAGCCACTGTGGCATGGCTGCTTTGCAGCTTTCCACACGCATTCCTCAGGTGTGTATTGGCCACCCGGAGAGCCACTGTCCTTGGACCCATACTGATTAGCATAGTCACTCATTAGACATTCCTTCCTCATGACAGGCAGTCCATACACAGAATCAGCAGAGCCCCCATACAAATGCCAAACAAGTACATGAATACCATAGATAGAATCAGCACAATATCAGCTTTCGTTTGACACCTCACATGGCCCACTCTGTACCAAATTAGGGGCAAACAGTTCCCCGTTATCACTGCAGTGATCTGTATGCTCACCTTAAAATCCAATAATGTGACAGGGGCCTCAAGAAATGGTTGGGGTCTTGAAGAAGGATCTGGGATGCAGAAATAGGCAGGTGTCTGGCCAGGGGTAAGGAGCAGTATGTGGCCAGGAGAAGGGGTGCAAGAAAAAAGGAGGCTGTCAGAGCAAGCTGGGAGTGCTGGCTGGGGGAAAGGGAATTGAGGAGATTGGGAGGGGGTGTCTAGGGATGACAACAAATATTACCTGGCTTTGGGCCCCCTTGCAGCAACATCTCCAGCCACACTCTCCTGGTCACCCCACAGAAAGGCTCTGTGGCTGCAGCAGCCACACAGACCAGGACCAGCCCCAGACACCGGAGGCACCACTGCTGCACCCATTCAGTCCAGGGCTGGAGGTGCTGCTGCTGCAGCCATGCAGCCCAGGACCAGCCCCGAGGCACCCCTGACATGGCCATGTGGCCCTGGAGGCCAGCAGTGCAGTGGCAGCAGGGCCTCTAGTGCCAGCCTCAGGTTGTGTGGCAAAGACTCAACCTAGTGCTGCCTCCTCTCGAGTGGCTACACAGCATGAAGATGAGGTGGGGCTAAGCTCCTTCCCCCTCACAACATGCTCATTTGGAGGTGGGGCCTGGCACTGCCTTGTGGACAGAATCAAAGCTTCAGGTAGGCTGGATTCTGGCAACTGAGAAAAGTTTGCTCACCACCACTGTAGGGTTTCTCACCTGTTTGGGTTCAACTACATGCAACAAGGCTTGAACTCTTGCTATAGCATTTCCCAAAGTCAGAGCAGTCGAAGGATTTTTCTCCTGTGAGAGTTCTCTTATGGATAACAAAGTGTGACCTCTGACTGCGGCATTTCCTACAGTCAGAACAGCTGAATGGTATCTCGCATGTGGGTTTTCCTATGTCTAACAAGGTGTGACCTGTCACTGAAACTTTTCCCACAGTCAGAGCAGCTGAAAGGTTTCTCTCCTGTGTGGGCTCTCCTATGGACAACAAGCTGTGACTTCTGACTGAAGCTTTTCCCACAGTCAGAGCAGCTGAAGGGTTTCTCTCCTGTGTGGGCTCTCCTATGGACAACAATGTGTGACCTCCGACTGAAGCTTTTCCCACAGTCAGAGCAGCTGAAGGGTTTCTCTCCTGTGTGGGCTCTCCTATGGCTAACAAGGTGTGACCTGTCGCTGAAGCTTTTCCCACAGTCAGAGCAGCCGAAGGGTTTCTCTCCTGTGTGGGCTCTCCTATGGCCAACAAGGTGTGATCTCCGACTGAAGCTTTTGCCACAGTCAGAGCAGCTGAAGGGTTTCTCTCCAGTGTGGACTCTCCTATGGATAACAAGGTTTGACCTGTGACTGAAGCTTTTGCCACAGTCAGAGCAGCTGAAGGGTTTCTCTCCTGTGTGGGCTCTCCTATGGCTAACAAAGTTTGACCTGTCACGGAAGCTTTTGCCACAGTCAGAGCAGCTGAAGGGTTTCTCTCCTGTGTGGGATCTCCTATGGCTAACAAAGTTTGACCTGTCACTGAAGCTTTTGCCACAGTCAGAGCAGCTGAAGGGTTTCTCTCCTGTGTGGGCTCTCCTATGGCTAACAAAGTTTGACCTGTCACGGAAGCTTTTCCCACAGTCAGAGCAGCTGAAAGGTTTCTCTCCTGTGTGGGCTCTCCTATGACTAACAAGCTGTGATCTCCGACTGAAACTTTTCCCACAGTCAGAGCAGCTGAAGGGTTTCTCTCCTGTTTGGGCTATTTCATGTTTAATAAGAGTTGCACAGTCACTGCAAGCACAAGGTGAATGTTGATGGGGGATTTTCTTTTGAACAGTTTCTGTGTTTGTTTTCAACCTTCTGCTCCTGTGACTGGATTTATGCTGTCCTGCTCCTGCATGGTTTCCCTCCTGCCTTTGTAGGCTACACTGACTCTCACAAGTCTCTCGTTGCTCAGGACTCTGAGAAATATGCCCTTCAGATCTTCCCACTAACACCCCACATGGAGCCATTTGCTCAGGTCCTTCCTCCTGAAGACTCCTCTCACTGTTCTCATTCAGCATCCCATCACCTGCTGGGATAGGGAGAGAAACCACACAGGAGTCATTCCCTGTGCTGAGATGAAAGAAAAATTTTGAATGGTGAACAGAAAATGGGGCACACACCCAAAGAATGGCTGGGAAGATTCAATAATCATGAGCCGAGTTCACCTTGCTCCCCCATAACTCTTTCCCCATCCAGCACTCTCAGACTGGAGTTGAAGACAGGCTGAAGTGCCAGTCAGACTTGATGAAAACACACAACCAACATCTGCTATGAGAATGCAGAAATTGGTTTGAGTCAGTTTAGCTGATTTCTCACCTGTGTGGGTGTCACTGATGATCTCCCCTTCCTCACAGCCTTGGAGATCCAGGATTTGAAGCTCTTCCCTTCGCTCCACCCAGGAGACCACATGAGCTTTGGGGACTGGAAATCCTATTCGGGGAGCAATTAACCAAGTGCTGATGTTGTTCATTAAGGTCTGTGCCATTACTACTTCCAAAGCCAGGATCTGAGGCTCCTACCCAGAGAGGCTCCTTCCCCACCTTCCAGAGACTGGTCTCTGGCTGGTACAAGATCCCAGGAAACACTAATTCCATCCTCCCACTACCATGTTGGGAATAGCCCAGCTGACTCCCATGGGGAACTGAACGCTCTGCTGCGCTCTCCAGGATACAACTCAGTCTCCCTTAGGGCCTGTTCCATACTTGGGCAGGACAGGAACACACTGCTCATAAGGGGAGAGCTCTAGGACTTTCAGGACTGACAGACACCCCAAGCCAGGACTCAGATTTGAGCTGCCACATATGAGGTCACTAGGGCTGGGAGGGAAAGGATCCAGCAGAGCTCTAGAGCCCTATGGGCTCTGCCCACAAAGCTCTTAGCTGGGGGCAGGACTTGCCCTGCTCTTGGGCTCAGATGCTCTACTTGAGCCAGAAGGAGGCAGGGGAAGTTGTCTGATCAGGAAACTAAATCCTTAGCTGGCCACTTCAGGCCCTGCCTATGCTCCATATTCCTGATCCTGACTGACTGTGCCTGGGTGGACCCTGTCAGCTGCCCACAACAACTGTGCATCCTGCAGACAGCCAGGGCAGTGCCGGGCTGTTCCTGTGGCCAGCCAAGGTGGAGACATGCTGGGCTGCTTCTCTGCTGCTCGCAGATGCTCCTCCAGCTCAGCTCCCCTTCTGCAGCCTTGGTTCTACTCTGCCAGCAACAGCAGCCCTCCTCTTGTGGCCAGTCGGGCCTGCTATTTGGTGCCCCTCTGGCTTGCACAGAATCTACCAGAGGCAGGGAAGGACTGAGTTGGCACCTTCCTTCCAGGGGCTCAGCACAATAGCACAAGGGGACCCTGCAGACATTAAGAGCAGCTGCACCCAGCCCCACAACTCTGGTACCTGCCTTTCCTGCCTGGGCCCTTCCATTGACACCTCTGGCCAAGGCACAACATGGGCAAGATGGAACCACAATGAGACCTTGGCTGTGGGAAGAGCAGCACCACTATTATGTCACTGAACCTCCTCTCACACAGGAGCCAGGATTACTGGGGCAGATACTGCTGATATTGGGGGTTCGGGCAATGAGGGACCCTGAACCAAACCCAACCCAGCTGCTCCAGAGCTCACCCAGCTTCTGTTACACAAGGGGACAGGAATCCTCACCCAGCCAGCTCACAGCCTCGTAATTATCCTGCATCACATCCCTGTAGAGGGCTCTCTGGCCCGGGTCCAGCAGAGCCCATTCCTCCTCAGAGAAATACACAGCCACCTCCTCAAAGCTCACCAGCTCCTCCACGGCCATTTCCTGTCCCTGGCTCTGGAGGCCAGGGGCTGAGCTGGAGTCAGACATGAGTGTTCTGCAGCCTGGCAGGGGGAGAAGGGGAATTGGAGATGTTGAAAAAAGGGCTTTAATCCTTTCCACATCCCAATTCTGCCCAGACTTTGTCCGTGGTGAACAACATGCTGGACTCTGCAGTTTTGGGCAAATGCTGAGTCTAGATATTCCATAAACACCACATACAAGTTAGATCCGAAACCCGTATTTATTTCTCTCAATACCTGGCTTGAGTTACATAACTTTGCCTGCAACAATGGGATTCAGTTCTCAGCACCCAGTGTTTCTGCTAACAAGCCACATATTCATCTGCCTGAACATGGACATAGGTTTAATTTAATTTGGGCTGCTGTATTTATAATCCTTAGTCTTCATACATTGATTTGCAGCCCAAACTTTGGTTCTCTCATCTGACACAGACTTTATAAACCCTCTGCATAACAGAGAGGAAGTGAAGTTAATATAAGTATCCAAATGCATATTATTAAACACGTGTGCTGAGTGTTTGCAGGATAAGACCTTAAAATTCATGGATTCATAGCATCAGAAGATATCTTGAGCCATGCAGTCTGTCCCCTCTGCTGCACAAGCCATTACACTTAGCCCAGCTACCCAGGCACAAAGCTGTTTCCCCACAGCATGTTTTCTAGAAAGTCACCTAGTGTTGATTTGAAGACAAAGAGATGCAGAACTTTGCTCATTTGTTTCAGCAGCTAATCCTCTTACCCATCAAATAGTTGTGTCTTCTATCTAGCCTGAAATTCTCCAGGTGCAGCTTTCAGTTATTGGCTCTCACTGAACTATATCCACTAGAACAGGGGTGGGCAATTCATTCTGATTGGGGGAGGGGAAGGGCACTCCAAGATTTCGCAAAAGTAGTTGAGAGGCTGCACTCTTCCAAGACATCAAGCAGGAAATAGAGCGTATGGGATGGACACTGGGAGAAGAAGGGAGCTTTGGGTAAGGGGTTGGGATGCAGGAGGGAAAGAGGGGTCTGGGAAGGAGTTTGGGTGAAGGAGGCAGGTGTGACCTGGAGCACTGGATTAGCCAACTACTCATGAGATATTTAAAGTAAAGTTAATTTAGAGAAGCAGCTAAGTGGACAAATAAAGAGATGAGGGTTACTTGGATGCAGGAAAAGAACAAAGAGTTTGGGTATGTGGAGTGGGAGGCAGGAGTGGGGGGGCAGAGAATTAGATGGGGGAAAGGATAGGTTGGGGTGCCAGAGGCAAGCTTTGACCAGGAGACTTACCTGAGTGACTCCTGACCAGCAGCCAAGCACCTCTCTGAGGCAGGCAAGGAGCCTGCTGAACCCTCACACTGGCTGCGGGACCATGTGGGTGTGTGAATAACTATGAGCCAGAGGGGAGGGGGCACAGTGCTTCCTTTCTGGCCAGAAACCAGACAATGAGATTGTCCTGGGGGTGGAAGCAGTACCTGTAGCCTTCCCGCTTCACCTCCGGTGAAGTGGCTTGCAGGTGGGAAGTGGCAAGCATGGAACTAGCCCATGGCTCGCCAAGCATCAGCGGGCTGCATCCGATGGCCTGGCGAGCTAGATAGGCTGTATTTTGCCCAGGCCTGCACTAGACTGAAGAGCCCTTGGGTATCCAGCAGTTTCTCGCCATAAACAAACTGATACCGTGGAAGCCAGTCAGCTCTCAGCCTATTTATTGTTTGAAACCAACCCCATATTGAAACTGACTGAGCAGTGAAATCTGAGCCTGAAGGTGCCATCCATTGTGTGCTTTAACTTCACCCCTTTAGCATCACACCCCGTAGATCAGTGATTCTCAAAGTGTCTGCAGGTCCCCATGCAGTGCCCCTGGGGCTCCTCACTGATCACTGGCTGAGATTTAGGGCTGTGTGCACCGTGGTCGCTGGGTTTGGTTGGTAACTTCAATGACAATCCCATGAAGATGTTTTCACAGGAATTTTCTCATTTAAAGAATTTCCACCTGCAAACTCACCCTGTCTGAAAGCTCCCAGGGATTTTCCTCTTGCTCTCTCCAGTGCTGAGGGCAGAGTATCTGGAGGGGGAAGGGATAAGGGAGGTGAGATTCCAGGCTCTCCTATTTATAACAATGTCCCCATGCTGAACTCTACATTTCACTTGTATCAGAGACCAGACGGACACACTCAAGCGTTTAGTATGAAAAGGTCTGAAACCTTCCGTGTCCTCTCTCGCTTGGGCACCTCCCAGCAATGGAGCCAACATCTCTGCAGCCTCATCCCTGCCCCAGGAGACACAAACTGAAAGTGAGATTTACTTTTCCCTCCTCATCCCCTCCCACCTGGTTTCTCTCAGTCACTAACCACCTCTTGTCATAACCTAGAGCTGCGCTGGGGGAAGATGTTGCTATGACATTAACTTTACCTATTTTGATCCCTTGACACCAACAGGAGGCTCAGAGTTTCCAAACCCCTGGCTCTATTTGCAAGCAGTTGACTCTGTTTGCTCAGTGCCTCTAAGGAGAGCAGGATGATGGGGCCGTCATTCTCCATGTGGGAATTGAGACAGGGGAAGGTTGGCTTCAGAGGCCAGATTCAATAGTTTCTAATACTTAAACAACTTTCCCCTACTCCATCCCTTCTAGGTACCTTTGAATTCCCTCAGAGTCTCTGACAGTGCAATCGTTTTCTGGGAGAAAGTATTGACTTGTTCTTCCAGTTCAGGGGGAATCTCCTCTGGCAGCTGGAACTGCCCCCTCTCACACCTGGACAGAAACAATTCCATGTGATTCTATTTCATTTACAGATGATAAGATTTGGCTAGTGAGTCTCAGCTCTAACAGGCCTGGAGTTAGAATTCCTTGAATTCCCCCAGCCTGAGAGCAGGGGCAACACAGTCCATGGCTGTGCAACCTTCCCCTGAAAGGTTCCATTGCTGTTCTTCACCTCTGGCCCGGAGAGACCAGCTGGGGACAAAAGTGGAATTGAGTTTCAATGGCCAATTCACTCTTTGGCCTCCAGGCGATGAGGGACAGGAGGTTCCCAGGCTGCAGCAATCTGCCCACTAAGAACCAGACTGAGACACCAGCTTCTCCCTCCCCTGCTTCTTCCACACAGGTCTCTAAACATCCCTCAGGTAGGACAGACTCTGGGTCCCTGCTGCCCTGGCCTAAATGTGCCCAGTGCCCAGCAGTGACAGACCCATATTCCAGCCCCACCGTCCTGAGGCAGCCAGTCCCCAGGGAGGTGACAGCTCTAGTAAATATCTGAAGTCAGACTGTGCCCCTGAATGGGGAATTACAGAGTCTGCTGTGCAAGGGTGAGAGCCTCAGAATTAAGTGAGTCAGAGACATTTCTATCCAACATCTGGCTGTATAGCCCTGGGGAGATGTGGTGCCAACATCAGCTCCAAGCTCTTTCCCTACGCTGTGCAGTATGACAGGAGTGAGAGCCACCTACCTGTTCAAGGTGTTTCTGACGTCCTAGAGAAAAGAGACAGAAAAGAATCTCAGCTGCACTGGACACACACAGGGAAGGCATTTTGCAAATATGGTGAAGAGACGCCCTGACCTGGCCCCAGGGCCATAGATTCCGTGAGCTAATGGGGCTTTGCCATCCCTAATATTTCTGTGCCTGTGACTCTGCAAAGCACACAGTCACTTGCATGGCAGCAATGCACACGCAGAGTTACACCCAGATCGGATGGCTGGACCCCAGTGCTTGTGCCTGCATAGTGGGTCTCCCTAGCTGAGGGGCAGAAGTTATGAGGGGTGGGAGAGGGGAGCTGTGAGGGGATGGGGGCAGGGCGAGAGGGGGAGGGATGAGGGAGGCAGGTGTCCAGTTTGGGACTGGAAGCCCCTGGCCCAACAGGCTCCTGGAGATGCCAGGCAGCGCCACTGGCCCAGGCTGTTGAACACCCAGTTTGCGGCTCCACAGGCTCCCTACCAGCCCCTGTGCAGCACGTGGGGAAAGTCCCTGAGTCGGCATATCCGGCTCTTAGCATTGGAGCAACTGGGGGGGGGGGGCGTCGGCAGGGCAAGAACCACTCTTGGGCAGCACGGTGAACAGCGCTGGCCACTGACCAGGCTCCCTAACTTTAACCCAAGCCCCTTCCCTTCTGCCCCCCCCCCCGCACTCAGTTCCTCCAATGCCTGGCTGGAATGGCTGCCCCACTGCCAGCCCTGCTGCTTGACATGGTGCAGTCATGGGGCCAAAGGCAGGGGAGTCCTCAGGTGTGGAGAACAGATGGGGGCTGGATGGGGGGCCTGGGGTGCAGGGGGCAGGAGAGAGAGATGGGCCAGAGGATGTCTGGCTCGGGGGGGGGTGTCACAGCTTCCCCCAGGCTCCCCTCAATTTACTGTTCCCAGCATGGTATATCAATTGGGGGACACATTAATGTGGTTTGGGGTTTTTTTTTGGGGGGGGAGGAGGAAATGTCTT
>CM064345.1:26480955-26494267 GCA_032595735.1 Pelochelys cantorii | reverse complement strand
GCTCAGCCCTACTCCTGGGGCTGCTCTGCTCGAGAGTGTGACTTGAGCTGGGTGAGAGGTCGAGGAGTCAGGGCCTGTCCCCAAAGGTCCATCCATGCAGGGTGGAAATGCTGGGGATGTGACGTGGGTCACTCTCCTGCATCACAAAACTCCTGCCACCTTCCCAGTGTTGGGAGCAAAGGTCTAGAGAAGTAGCAGGGTGGGAGGTGGGTGTCTTATTCCCTTTTCTTGCTTGGCCTTTTCCCCCAAAGCATTGGCCAAGAGTTAGTAACAGAATATTTGTCCAAGTTTAAGTCCAGCAGAACTTGAGTCCTTCACAGGTGTTTCTGTGGTGTAGTGGTTATCATGTTTGTCTAACACACAAAAGATCCCTGGTTCAAAGCCAGGCAGAAACACAGTGTCTTCCCTTATTGCAGGTCACCTTGGTGCCCAGGTAAACACTGACCTGACCTGTGCCTGGGATGAGCCCAACTCCCATGTGACAGAGAGGGGGTGACATCAGCTGAGAATACCCCTGGGTGCCAGCTGGGGGAAGCCAGATGAATGAGGACAGGCACCTGTTGGAGGCTTTGCAGGAAGCAGGCCAGAGATCTGGTAGGAGGAAGCTCCAGCCTGCACAAACCCAGTGGCTAAAAGGGTCTTGTCCTGACCTTCCTGGTACCTGATCCTCTGCTTTCCTTGTTTTTCCATTCAGTTGCTTCACCTCTCCACACCTAAGTCTAAGTGGTTAAGCTCTTGGAGTTGAAACCGAATAGGGATTGACGGGGGATGGGGAGTGTGGGGAGAGTGTCTTAGGGGTTGGGTAGTTTGTTGCTCTGGTTAGAGGTGTGGCCAAAACGCAGGCCTCCCTGTGAGCAGGATTTGAATCTGTGCAGGGAAAGCCTATTCGGTTTCAACTCCAAGAGCTTAACCACTTAGACATCACAGCTGTGAGTGCAGCAATGCCTGAGCAACAGCAGATAAAAGGTCCGGGGGCCACATAGTCGCTCCCTTCAGGGGCGGGGACCCTGTTAGTCTGTAGCTGTGAAAGGTTAAAAACCAGCGAATGGTCCTAGAATGTGAGAATCCTGCCTTGTGTTTGCTGTCCCAGAGAGCAGCCCCATGGCTAAGCTGGCCAAGGCACCTGCCAGGTACGGGGGAGGTGAGGGAGGCAGCCCCCGTGGTGCCTGGCCAATGTGTCTGCTCTTCCCACCATCCCTCCATGCGTAGCTGGAGGCAGCTTCCTTCAGTTGAGCTTGGCCATGTCCCCACAGCAGGAAGACAAAAGCAGCAAACGCAGACTTCTGGCCACTAGTCAGGTGCTCTCTGGTCTTAGTTGGGCTCACTAAATTGAACTCCAGAAGGCTGACCTCAGCCCTTCCTCCCCAGCTGAGTGTGGTTCTTGTTCTGCACAGCCCAGCCCATAGAGACCAAGGACGTGCCAAGGGGCATCTAGATCACACCCTTGTTGAATTGCTGGAAACACAAACCAGACACACAGCGGGTTTGAGCTGGTTCCAGCTGAGGGATCGGTTTGCCTGGTTTATGTGTATTGGTGCCAGAAAACTTTAATGGTTTGTATTCATTTAAAGAGTCCACATACAATGGAAGTACAGGATGCAATAGAACTGGAGAGGTAAATGTTTCTATTAAAAAGAGATTTTCAAGGGGGCACTTGGATTTGAACCAAGGACCACTGGATCTGCAATCAAACACTCTGCCACTGAGCTACACTCCCACACAAAACAAGTGGCTGTAGCCAGTGTTGGGAGCTGTGTAGGGAACAAGAGGCTTTTGTGTAACACACATCTCAGGTGGGATGGACCCTCACTGACCGGTCCTAACAAGGAATTTGTCCTGAAAGCAGCAGAGCTGGGTCAGGACAGAGGTTATGTCCACACAGAAAAGTTATTTTGGAATAAAGGCCGTTCAGAATAACAATGCCAAAGTCTATGCAGCAATTCCATTAATGTGAAATAATCTGAAGTAACAGACGGCTTATTCCAACTTCTGTAAACCTCATTCTACGAAGAATGACACCTGTTCCAAATTAGCTATTTCAGAATAATGCGTGTGGAGATGCTCCACTTCCGCTATTTCAAAATGGCCCCTCCCTAGGACCATTGTAAGTTATTTCCTCCCAGGGCTCTAAATCGAGGTAGCTCATCTACATTAGGGGAGCCTGGCTCAGACTCATTCTGAGGTTTCCCTGCAGCGTAGACGTGCTATTTCGAAATAAGCTATTTTGGAATCACTATTCAAGAACAGCTTATTCCAAAATAAATGTGCCGTGTAGACGTAGCCAGAGAATCCTGAAAGATGAAGCTGTTGGCGGGAAGCCAGGAGAGCAGAGGCCAGCCTGAGACCTGAGTGTCCCAGGTCCCCACCAAAAGCTGTATATCTAGGCCTCATGTTGTAAGGGGCAGCACGCAGGACTCTGAATCCTGCAATCTGAGTTTAAGTCTCAGTGGGACCTGTTGGGGCTGGGCTGGTTGTGATGAGCTCCTCATGCTGCATGGATTTTGGCTTCCTTGTCCTGAGGTTCACCAGGGGCAGTTTTACTCCTGTGCTGGGTGTCTGAGGCCCAATGGAGCTTGGTCCCCAGACTGATCAGACTTGTGGTCTGGTGCCTGATGCTCTCTCAGCTGTAGGGCAGGTCACCTGCTCAGCCCATGCTGGAGGCAGCCAGACAGTGTGAGCTGAACAGAGGGTTTGGGTGGGGAGATGTGTTGTATATTTCGAGAAGGGTCCTGAGTCCTGACTCCCAGCCACATGCCTTGGCACAAAGATCAATGGCCCCCAGCACAAAGTGCATTGTGGGAATAAGAGTTGGGGCAGCAGGAAAGGGGCTGGCCCCTCAGCACCAGCCAGCAGGCAGGAGAAGATGGGAGTGAATCCTCCTACCTCTCATGCGCAAAGGGACCACTAGCCCCACTCCCAAAACTCCACCAGGCCCAGCAGCTCTGTGCCCCACTAGGTGGGTTTTTTCGGTGACCAGGGAGGAAGAAGGAGGGGTCCTTGGATGCTCAAAGCCCCCTGACTCTGCCTGTGAGAAGAAGGAATGAGAACACCACAGACATTGAGGAATGTGGCTATTGATCCCACTGCCTCTCACATGCTAAGTGAGGGCTCTGCCACGGGAGCTAATCCCCCCGGCTGTGAGCAGTTTTCCTGCCCCACCCACCACAGGGGGGCTACATGGGGCCAAATATCGGAAAAATCTCTTCCTCAAAAAGGATCGGCAGATTTGCATTTCTTCTGCAGGAGGAGATGCTGGGGGGAGCACAGTCTAGATGTAGTCTAGACTAAGGGGCGATGGGACAGAGTTTCATGTAATAATGACAGGGGTGCAGAAAGCAATAAGAATTTTTTTTCTTCAACTCAAGATCCCGGGTGACAGAATGAAACTGGTAAGTAGCCAAATTAAAAATAAATGAAAAAGAAGCATTTTTGCGCCCAGTGGAACTCCTTGCCAGAGGATGTTGTGAAGGTGAAATCTACAAGAAGGTCCAAAACAGAACTGGATAATTTAATTCAGGAAAGGTCAATCAATCGCATTTAACCAGGATGGACAGGGAAGGTGTCCCGAGCTGGTGTATTCCAGAAGTTAGGAATGGGCAACAGGAGGGATTACTTAACAACTGTCTGTCCTGAGGATTCCCACTGGGCAATGAAATTGCCTACTGTCATGAGACAGGATCCTGGGCTAGTTGGGCAACTGGCATGGCCCAGACTGGCTGCTTTGATGTTCTGTTTGGCTGTTCTTGTCCCCACTGGGCAATGGAGAATGGACCCACATACCAAAGGGGACATAACGTAGTCTGTGAAAGGCTAATGTAGGTAAGGAAACAGGTTAATGCATATGTCCCTGATAGTCTAGTGGCTAAGCTTCAGCACTTTCACTGCTATAGCCTAGGTTCAATTCCCAGTCAGGGAAACCAGCCTCAGTTTTTCACATGACAACTGCCTGCTCATTCATCTTACCTCATTGTTACAGCAGCTGTGACCCAAGGGGTTCAGCAGGGCCCCTTTCCCTCCCAAGAGAGGACCTGCCATTTTCACAAGCCCTTCAGAAGGGGCAGAGCTGGGTGACTCAAACTGCCCCTCTCCTGTGTGGGCAGCACTGCAGGAAGCTCTGTGGCACACACAGCACTAGCCCAGTGCACAGTCAGGTTGGCACAAGATCCATTGGTTCAGTTTGGTTGTTGAATGAGACAACACAGAACTGGCTCCAGCCCCTACTCAGTAACCTGGGGAAATGACCCACCAGGCCTGGGCCCCTCAGAGAGGCAACGATTCCCCACTGGCCAGGGCAGAGCCTCCCTCTGACACAGTCATGGAGCCTCTCCCCCCAGTCCTGCCTCCCCCCTTCACTCAGCTCTCACTGCTCGGTGCTGTCAGGGAGGGGCCTCACTGCTAGTCAGTGTTCCTGTTCCAGGAGCAGGATGGCTGTGTCTAGATTGCTAAACAAGCATTCTACTATTTGAGCTAATTCCCCTGCTGTCAATTTATTGAACCTTTTGGTGACTCTTACGTTCGCCACAGGGACGTCTGTCTTCTATGTCAGTTAGTTGGTGGGAGAGGAGAAGGCTCCAACAAGGCTCCTCCTCACACTCATTCTTGTGACTCCCATTCTCTCTGTAGCCTCAGAAGCAGATCTCAAGGAGACTCCCTGCAGCAAAGCCATGGGGGGGCTCTGAGATGGCCCCTACCCTGCAGCCTGTCCCACCTGGCCACTGTCATGGACTCTCTGTGAGGTCATCACCTCCCAACCTCCATTAGCCAATAAGCTGAGGGGCTGCAAAAAGCCCTTGTGATGTCACTGCCACACCCACCCCTGCCCTCCAGGGCTAATATCTGAGCTGCTCCCAGGGGTGAAAGTGACACATTTCTTACAGGGATTGTTCTATTGGGCACCACCCCTTGGGCTGAGGGAGGCTCAAGGCAGAAACGAGGAGAGTTTCAGTAAGGCTACATGTGAATGGATCCATCTAGCAACCCCTGCCAGCCACACGCACAGGGGGAGGTTTTTGTGCAAGCACAACATGGAGTGGAGACGTAGTGGGAAAGAAGTGTGTGGGAGGGGGGGGGGAAAGAGCTCTCAGGTGTCAAAGTAGCTCAGTGGGGGGGAGTGTTAGGCTGAAGATTTAAAGCTCCCTGGTTCAATCCCAGGCTTTGGCAAAAGCCTTTGTTCTTGAGGCTTATACCTTCTTTGGCTCCTCTGTGAAGAGCCCAGCTGTGCCTCCTGGAAGGGCCTTGTCTGCCCTGCTGCTCCAGCTAGGAGCCAGCAAATCCTGCCTCTCCTCTGCCAGGGAAGGAAAAAGGAGCTCTGCTTAGAGCAGCATCAAGCCAGCCCCCTCAGACCATCTGCCCTTACTCTGCCAGCTGAGCTACTGAAGCTCCTTTCTGACTGCTGCTTTGTCCATCATGGCAAGAACGTAATCCAGGACTCAGCCCAGGTGCCCAGTAACCCCAGACATGTACATCTGCATGCTGGCAGCAACTGCTGTGAGACTACAAATCCATCACTAGACCTAATTCCCCATATGCCAGGCAGCCCTAGGGAGGGCTCTGGGGTCTCAAGGAGAACAGAGTCTCAGGTGGGGGGACTCTCAGCAAACTGGGCTCTCAGAGCATGGGGGAAGTTTGGGGGTTGGTTGCTTGTCTTGTTACTTTGTCCCATTTCCTGCCTTTTTTCCTGAGCTGACCCAGAGGCTGAAAGGGACAGTAGCTGCTGATGGGAAGGGGGAGGGGGGAGATGGAAAACAAGAACCAGGCAAAAAGAGGGTCAAAGGACCTCTCTGTGCCAGTTGGCCTCAGATTGTGGCCACCCAGCAATCGCTCTGATGAAGCCATAACATGTGAGGGGGGAATTTTCACTGATCCTGCCCTCTGGGGTGGAATCCTGATGCCCACAGTGTTCAAAGCAAGAAGACAGCCCAGCAGGGTCTGAAAACCACTGCTTCAAGTGAGGTTTGAATTCACAACTTCAGCATGTCTCTTGGGTGCATAGCCTAACAAGCACTGTGCACTGACCCATCGCACCACTGGAGCTGCTTTTGAAGAGCCTTTCTACAAAGTCCTTAGATTGAAAAAGTGAAGAAGCACAAAATGGAACTGAAGGAGAGGGGCAAGAAGATTGTCTCCCAGAGATTTGCACAACCCAACATCAGGCCCCACTGACATTTGAACTGAGATTCCAGAAGTCAAAGTCCTGCCCCTTACACTATGGGACAACCACACTGCTACATGTTTGAGTTTCTCAGATGGTACCTGATCCTCTGCTTTCCTTGTTTTTCCATTCAGTTGCTTCACCTCTGTATGTGGTCTCATGGGAACTATCCAGCTCCCTCCCCAGCAGAGGAAGGAGAAACATTAAATGAATGGAGATGCCTATCTCCTAGGACTAGAAGGGACCTTGAAAGGTCATCAAGTCCAGTCCCCTGCCTTCATAGCAGGACTAAATACCATCCCCAACAGATTTTGCTGTAGATCCCTACATGGCCTCCTCAAGGATTGAACTCACAACCCTGGGTTTAGCAGGCCAATGCTCAAACCACTGAGCTATCCCATGTGCTACACAGATCATCACCGCACAGACTCTGGCACTGGGTCCCCCTGCCCTGAGTTCCATGGGACAGGGAGAAGCACCAGGCGATGGTTCCCCTGGGATCATGTCTCACATGGATCCAAAGGCTGAAGGCTCCCAGATCCACCCTACAGATGGGAATGCCGGTTCCTAGAAGCTCCCACCTAGAAACCCTTGAGTGAGGGTTCACAAAGAAACTGGGGGGAGAGGAGTCACAGAGGCTTCTGGGTGGGCGAGTGCAGCTTCTTGGCTGCTGAGCTAAGTTCAAGAGCAGCAAAGGGAGAGGAGGGGAAGTGGCTGCCGGACACACTGCATGGCCCCAGCAGCTGAACCAAGAACTGTCCTTGCGTTTCTTGCCTTAAAGCATTGCTTCTCGGCCATTTGGCTAAGATCGAGCACTTCCTGCCTCTCAGAGAGAAATAAAAGCAGTGAGAGGCATTAGGACCCACTTGTGCCGGTTTTTCAAGGTTAAAGTAGAAGCTTTGCAAAGAGCTGCACTGCTACCTCCCCACATTGTATCGGCTGGAAAGCAAACCCAGGCCGATTGCTTGGAAGGCAGCTATGCTCACCACCAATGCCTGTGCTTAGCAGGTTTGTGAAAATTAGTGAGGGAAGTCCATATCTGCCATGAAGCACACTTGAGGTGAGAGGGTGCCCATGTGGTTTGGGGTAAAGCAAAACTTCTTGCCCAATTGGCTAAAATCAGGAGTGGTAATGTTGGGGTAGTAACAGCCCTGTGGTGTGACGGATTGGGTGGCAGAGGAGTTGCAGAGGTTTCTGGGTGGGCGAGTACAACTTCTTGGCTCTTGGGCTAAGTTCAAGAACTGCAAAGGGAGAGACAGGGAAGTGGCTGCCGAACGCTCTGTGTGGCCCAGGGATATAGATCAAGAGCTGTCCTCATGTTTTTTGTCATAAAGTGTTGTTTCTCGGCCGTTCGGCTAAGATCAAGCGCTTCCAGCCTCTTGGAGAGCCATATCACAGGCACGAGCCCCCAGAGACCCCTGTGGTCCTTCCAGGGACACATCACAGGACCAAGCAGGAGGCAGCAAACACTAGGCACCATCACTGTCTAGCTCTGAGATAAAGACCCTCTTGGAGCTGTCGTCCAAAGAGGAGTCGCTGCAGGCCCTGCAGTCCAGGCGGAGGAATGCGGATATTTATGGCCAAATGGCTGATGGCCTTGCAAAGAAAGGCCACCTCCCTCCCGCACCCTAGACCAAGTCAGAGCCTAGGTCAAGGAATTGCGGCAGGGGTATGTGTAGCCAGACATGAACCCCATCTTAGTTCCCCTCCCCCTGAGAGAGCAAGAGAACGGCAGTCAGCCTTTGATGCCCTGGGAACGCAGGTGTGCTGCCTGTCCCTGACTCTACCATAAACAGAAACCAGACAGTAAATGGGCTAGCTGATGACCGGGGCCTCCCACTGCCCTGATGGCTAGTACCAGTAACTGACACGCCTGCACTGTCCCAGGAGAGGAATCTTCACCCATCACATACTAGAAGTGCCCATTGTCTGCATTTTCCCAGGCGTGAATTGTGCTTTGCACCCTTCGTGGGAAACTTGGCGTTCAAAGCCATTTTTCCTAAATTGGCCACTTGAGACCAGGAAGAAGCCTACGTGACCCAAGGGGTATAAAGAGGGGTTTAGTAGCCCACCCCATTTGAGCTCCAATCATCTACACCTGCTGGCAGGTATTGATTGATTCCCGAGGTCCGTGGGACGCCCAACCTCGCCCTACTTCTTCACGAGGGATTGAGAGAAAGACGCTGGCCACATCAAGTCTGGAACGCAGGGGTGAGAATATATACCTGCTAGGTGTCTATTTTGCATGCATTTAATAAGAGCTCAGAGAACCAAAAGGGTTTCATGGTACCTGTCAGTGACTTTTAGTGTAACTTCTACCCTGTCCTTTGTAGTGGCTGTGTTATCTGTAACACAGCAGTAGCATTTAACAGCTAAAGTTTACCTTGTAACAATAAAATAGTAACTGTTTAAGCTTTAACCTGACTCCTCCTGTTGCTGTAACAGAACCAGACACAATTAAAAGAACTCCAGCCGGTGAGAAGGGACAGATATAGGGAGCGCTGGGCATCTGGATTGTGTTGCCTCCAGTGGACAAATCCGTGGGGCACCTCTCAGCCTTCCCTAGGCTGCCCGCTGCGACGGGACCTTGTGTCCCAGCAGTTAAAATCTGAGGTGCAATAAGCTCTCCCTGTAAATTTTGGGGCATCTCTCAGCCTGTTGGCTGCCCGGACACCGATCCTAGCAGTTGAAGTCTCGGGTGTATAACACACACACATCACTCACTGCCCTGACCACCAGCTGACAGTATGTGAGGGCCCGTGAGCGCAGCTCCCGCACTGGGGAAGCACTGCAGCACTGTGCTTACTATGAGGAGCTGGCCAGAATCCTGGGGTTGCAGGTGAGTGCTTTGAGGTTGCAACACACATAGGGCAGGGGAGGCGGGAGCAAAGGGGATGATGCGCTATTGTGAAGCGTCATGCTGGTCACAGCCTCTGGGGGGGCCTTCCCCTCACGTCTGACCCCAGGAAGGGCCGTCCTCCTCACCCCATGTGTGCGAGGCAGCACCTGCTCCTGCAGACAGTGCTGCCAGGGGCTAAGCTCTCAACCACGGATGCAAACATACAAGTGGCATGAGGGTGTCTCTCAGGGGTTGTGTCTCTGATAGCAAATCAAGCGGTCCTTGGCTCAAATCCAAGAGCCACATGAGAGAGTGTCCATTTAATAGAAACATTTACCTCTACAGTTCTATTGCATCCTGGATTTCTATTGTATGTGGACTCTTTAAATGATACAAACCATTAATGTTCTCCAGCTCCAGTGCACATAAATCAGGCAGACCCATTCCTCAGCTGGAGCCAGTTCAAACCCACTGGCTATGTCTAGACTGGCATGATTTTGCGCAAATACTTTTAACGGAAAAGTTTTTCCGTTAAAAGTATTTGCGCAAGAGAGCTCCAATGGCCGTTTTAGCCATTGGGCTTTCTTGCACAAGAAATTAACATTCCTGTCTACACTGGCCCTCTTGCACAAGAATACTTGTGCAAGAGGGCTTATGCCTGAGCGGGAGCATCATAGTATTTGCACAAGAAGCACTGATTTGCACAAGATTTGCACTGATTTGCACAAGAAGCCAATGTAGACAGGACTAGACGCAGCCACTGTGTGTCTGATTTCTATTTCCATCCATTCAAGAAGGGTGGGATCTGGATGCCTATAGGCAGGTCCTTGCTCTCCATGGGCCGTGCTGTGCAGAAGAACAAGAACCACAACCAACAGAGGAGGAATGCTTGTAATTGACTTTCTGGAGTTTGATTTAGTCCAACTAAGACCCAGAGAGCACCCCCCTAGTGCCCTGAAGTCTGCCCTTTGCTGCCTTTAGCTTCCTGCTGTGGGGACACGGCCAAGCTTGGCTGAAGGAAGCTGACTCCAGCTACTTATGAGGGATGGTGGGAAGAGCAGACACATTGGCCAGGCACCACTGGGGGGCTGGCTGCTTCCTGCACCTCCCCTGTACTGGCAGGTGTCTGGGCCAGTTTAGCCATGGGGCCGCTCTCTGGGAATTTTCTCCCAGATGCTACACGTTGCCATTAACCATCCCAAGGGAGAGAAGAGGAGAGTGAAGCTATGTCTGCACTGCAGGCTTTTGCTGGCAGTGTATGCTAATGAAGCGCTCATTAGCATTTGTTGCACTGTCATTTGCATATTCTCTACGCAAGGCTTTTTGCACAAAAGGTTTTTAAAAAGGCCTCCTTTTCTGAGGTATAAGGATCTTCGGCTGCTGCACTTAAACTTGGGCAAATATTCGGTTGCTAATCCTTTGGCCAACAGAGATTGCTGCAGGGCAAAGGAATTCTCTGTTGTCAATTTTGTGCCCTCAGGAAGGGACCAAACTGAAGGAGGCCAAGCCCACACCTGGGGACTCCAACCTAAACCCTGAGACCAAGGGATTGCTGCACTGCTCCCTTCCCTCAACCTCGCCAAACCTCAAAGGCAACTCTACAGTCTCAGCAGCTGGGGGAGATGTGAATGTCAGAGCTTCTGCCCACTGAGCTGTAGCTTTCTGTACCCAGGAAGCCAGACACTGCCAGGGCTGGAAGGAAATGGGAGTCAAAGGTGTTGTCTGGAACCAAAGAGTAGAACAATTTTACGACTGCCTTTTTTTTTCTTTTTCTTTTTTTTGAGCCTGGTGCGATGGCTTAGCTGGTTAAAGTACTTATGTTGTTAGCAGGAGATCCTGGATTCATTTTCCCCTGGTGCCTTGTTGCAGCCTTTGCTCACATTTTCCTATACCCTTCTATGACACAGAAGAGGCCTCCCCTGCCCACCCATGGAACTGCTGGTTCAGAAACAGGCTGATTGGGAAGGAGTGTTGGGAAGAAGGAAACCACAAACCTGGAGCAAGTGCAGAGGCTGCTGTGACTGGCACTGGCAAGTCAGGGCTCTGACTGCAATTGCTGGGCTCTTGTGATTCCCTGAGAGTGTCAGCACCCAGAGATCCTGAGGGTGTAACCTCTGCAGCTCCTGCAGCCATGGACAGTGACTCTCCTCCCCACATCCTTGGGATGGGCAATGGCAACACATGGAGCAGCTGGGAGAAAAGTCCCAGATAGTGTCTCCATGGCTAAGCTGCCCAAGGCACCTGTCAGGTATAGGGGAGGTGAGAGATGAAGCCCCTAGTGGTGCCTGGCCAATGTGTCTGCTCTTCCCACCATCCCTCCTTACATAGCTGGAGTCGGCTTCCTTCAGTCGAGTATGGCTGTGTCCCCACAGTGAGAAGCCAAAGGGAGCAAAGAGCAGAAGTACTGGAAGCTGGTGGGGGGTGTCCTCTGGGTTTGATTTAGTGAGTCTTAGCTGGGTTTGCTAAATCGAACTCCATAAGATCGATTGTGGCCATTCCTCCCGAGCTGGATGTGGTTCTTGTTCCTCTGCCCAGCACAGCCCAGGGAGACCAAGGACTTCTTTTGAAATAACCCTCAAACCTCATTGTATAAGGAGTAAGGGTTATTTTGAAAGAAAGGTTTTCTTTCCAAATAGCCGTGTCTAGACAGTGTTTCTTTTTTTGAAATAACGCTATTTTGAAATAGCGCCATAATGCAATTATGCAAATGAAGCCCAGGACATTCAAATCCACACTTCATTTGCAATTTTGCTTATCTGGATTTGCATTGCTCCCTTGAAGGAGGAAAGCAGTGTGGACATACCCTGTGTGAAAAGAAGGGAAGAGGGCACACCTGTCAGTGAGGAGCAGGGGGCATGGATCCCACTTGTTCCTGCAAAAAAATGAAGTAGTTAAGCACTTTGCAGAGAACAGGCCATAGCCCTGCTGGGAGAGGCTCCATCATGCACAGACTCAGTGCAGGGCCAGCCTGCTGGGAGGAGGATCTGACCATGGACTTTCCTCCACTCTCTGTTACCTCCTGCACCTGGGGCTGAAAGGGTCGTGGGCTGCTGGACAATCCTGCCCAGCTGCCTTCCCCGGTGGGAGCAGAAAATGCTTATGGGAGGGCTCACACATTGTCCCCAGTGCACTGGCCTGAATTCTTGCTGCCCCTGGGTGCATCCAAATGCCCCTTCGGGGGCGGGGAGGAGAGGCGGGCAGGCTCCCCAGCTCATACCCCTCCTCTCACACTTGATGCCATGAGAACAAAGTTTGCAAAGGGGTTTGATTTTCCTCCATCTCCCATTGCTGCTGAGCGAAAAGAAATCCTGAAACCAGCCCTGTCTCCTGCCACTGGAGAGATGACCCTGTGCTGGGATATAAGAAAAGCTGACATACACAGCCTGACTGGCTGAGTTGGTAGAACATGAGCTTTTTTTTTTTTTTTTTAATCTCAGGGTCATGGGTTCAAGACCGATGCTGGGTAATACTCTTCTTTAACTCACATTCTCCACCTACAAGCAAGTCACTCTCAGCTTTCATCAGGGCTGTGTCTAGACTGGCACTCTCTTGCACAAATACTTTTAATGCAAGAGTTCCTGCAAGAGAGCATCTACATCTACACAGCCCAGGGTTTTAGAAAGAAAGAGTCTAGTCCTGGGGTCCAGCTTTAGTAGAACCAGAGAGAGAACAAACTGCAATTTCCATCTTCTGAGGAGAAGGGAAGAGGATTTTCTTCTCCTCAGTTCTAGCCACATCAGCCCAGGGAGGAGAAAAAATAACCCTCCGCCTGCTGATTGTCCCCCCTCAGCTTCTGTAGCTTCACCTCCTTCCACAGTGGCTCCAGCTTTCAGCTACAAATATCAAGGGGCTGGTGAGGAAAGGAGGAGCTGGCAGCTCAGGCTAGTTGCTTCCCTGAGAACAAGAGGTGGAGTGTTCACAAGGTGCATTCCCTTCCCCTGCAGAGCAGGGTGCTAGTAACAGAACAGTCAGCAAAGTTCCACCAGCACTAAAGTGTGTTTTTGTGGTGTAGTGGTTATCATGTTTGTCTAACATGCAAAAGGTCCCTGGTTTAAAGCCAGGCAGAAACACAAGGACTATGTCTACACTTGCAGCTTCTTGCGTGAGTAATATGCAAATGAGGCTAAGAGTGGAATATTGCTGAGCCTCATTTGCATACCTAATGAACCACCATTTTTTTCAGAAGAGGCTCTTGCGCAAGAAGGAGCGTCTACACTGCCCCTTCTTGCGCAAGAAAAACCCTCTTACGCAATGCCGTTCTTCCTGAAAAGTAATAGGTGTAACGGCATTGAGCAAAAGGTTTTTCTTGCGCAAGAAGGGGC